>JAXCGZ010009607.1:70000-97500 GCA_037179515.1 Halocaridina rubra
TGTCGTTTTCCTTTGTGTGACAATACCTCATCTCTGCCTTGCGAACTCTCGACCTGACGCCTCAAAGTCGCGGACGCTACCGCTTGAGCCACGGTGACTACTCCTTAGAAACAAATGGTGAGTTGTGTTAATGTATTCCCCGAAGTGCCAGGTCAGGCATTCATGAAATCGCACGTGGCATACCCCGTGACACACCAGTTGAAAACGAACATCCGGAAATATATGAAACCTTCACACGGCTTCCTTTATAAGAAGGAAAGTTGATGACCTTAACTCCTCTCCCACTGACAGATGTTTCTGGTCCTTAGCCAAAAACCTCTCCAAAAACTTCTGTAACTCAAGCTTTCCCCCTCTCATTCGTTCTGATGGTTCTATAGCTTGCTCTCCCACTGACAAAGCCACTCTCTTTGGATCTCATTTTTCTGCCAACTCTTCTATCAACGATTCCAGCGCACCTGTTCCTCAGTCTTTTCCCCTCTCTAACCCTATGCCCTCCCTTATCCTTTCTTTACGCAAAGTTCATAAGGTTCTTCGCTCACTAAAGACAAACAAGGCATCTGGTCCCGATGGTATCCCTGCAAGGTTCCTTAAGGAGTTTGCAGATGAACTGGCTCCTGTGCTTTGCCGTCTTTTTCGCCTCATTCTGTCAACCAGTATCTATCCTTCATCTTGGAAGCATGCTCTAGTTCAACCTGTTCCTAAGAAGGATGACCGCTCAATTCCTTCTAACTACCGACCTATTGCTCTAACCTCCTCTATTGCTAAAGTTTTCGAAACTTTGCTCAATGCTCACTTCTTGAAATGCCCTGAATATAACTCACTTATCTCCGATCACCAGTACGGCCTCCGCAAGGTAAGATCCACTGGTGATCTCCTGTCCTATCTTACTCATGTATGGTCTTCTTCTCTGAGGAACTATGGGGAATCCTTTGTCGTCGCCCTTGATATCTCTAAGGCTTTTGACAGAGTCTGGCACAAGGCTCTGTTGGCCAAACTCCCTGCCTATGGCTTTACCCCTTCTTTCTGTTTTCTGATTTCCAGTTTTCTTACTGACCGTTCTATATCTGTAGTTGTTGAAGGCGCGACATCTAGCCCTTTCTCTGTTTCCAGTGGTGTTCCACAGGGCTCTGTTCTTTCACCTACTTTCTTCCTTCTCTTCATCAATGATCTTCTACAATCCCCATCTTCCTCTCTTCTTCATGCCTTTGCCGATGATTCTACCCTTCACTTTTCCTCTGCCTTTTCTTCACAACCTTCATCAGTTACTCATAATCAATCTCGTATCACTCATTCTTCTACTCTTAACTACGATTTGCAGAGAGTATCTGAATGGGGCACTCAAAATTTAGTTAAATTCAATGCCTCCAAGACACAGTTTCTGGCTATCTCTTTATCTTCTTCTCCTCCTGATAATCCTATTGTCTTCGAAACTAAAGAAATTTACCCTCTTAACTCTATCAATATATTAGGAATCCATATAGCCTCTAACTTGTCTTGGAGGAATCACATAATCCAAATTTCTAAATCTTCATCCAAAATATTGGGGGTTTTGTTTCGTTTTCGTTATTACTTTTCCTCATTGCAGTTACTTAAAATTTACAAAGGTCTTATCTGCCCCTGCTTAGAATACTGCTCACACATCTGGGGTGTTTCTTCCTTTACTTATCTTCTTGATAGGGTTGAATCTAAGGCAGTCAGACTCATTAATGATCCTTCTCTTACTTCTAACCTGGATTCTCTCTCTCTTCGCTGTAAGGTATCATCCCTTTCGCTTTTCTATCACTACTACTTCCATCACTGCTCTGATGAGTTGGCGAGTTGCATCCCTCCTCCACTGCCGAGGCCGCGTAACACTCGCCAAGCGGCCTCATCTCACAGGTACTGTGTGGAGATTTGTAGCTCGCGGATTGGCCGGTGCAGCGACTGCTTCTTCCCATCTACCTCCAGCCTCTGGAACTCTCTTCCTCCTTCTGTCTTTCCTAATTCTTATGACCTTTCATCCTTCAAAAAGCAGATCTATCGTCATCTCAGAGCCTAGTCCTCCATATCTCTGGGTCCTCTTTACTTTGACTGTTTTTTTCTGTCTGTCGTTTGCCTTTGTGTGACATTGACTCATCTCTGCCTTGCCCTTAACCTTTTTCTTTTCCTTCGTCTTGGTATTTTCTCGTGCCCGGGCCTTTGTTGATGAGGGCAGTTTCTGCCTGTCCCGGTGTCACACTTTAAAAAAAAAAATTCACTTAGGTTACTACTGATATCCGAATCCAGATCATTTAGATATACGATGAATAATAGGGGACCCAGTACCGAGCCTTGTGGTACCCCGCTAGTAACAGAGCCCCACTCTGATTTCTCTCCATTTATGCAAACCCTCTGTTTTTTGTCTTTTAACCATTCTGTAAATGGATTCTACTTCCGGAATGTATTCCAAGTTTTCATTGGTAAATACAGATAAGAAATAATCTTTTAAACATGTACACATCACTTTATCATCATCTGTGATATGGCCATTGGCTACT
The DNA here is from genome assembly GCA_037179515.1 of Halocaridina rubra. NCBI lineage: Eukaryota > Metazoa > Arthropoda > Malacostraca > Decapoda > Atyidae > Halocaridina > Halocaridina rubra. The sequence continues at coordinate 72,517 of JAXCGZ010009607.1, forward strand.
TCATTTGGTCCAACTTTTTCCTTAAATTTTGTTTGATAATGTTGATAAAACCCTTTAGGATTTTCTATAGCTTCTCCTGCTATTCTAACTTCGTATTTTCTTTTCGACTCTCTAACTATCTTTTTAACTTCCCCGTTTAACTGTATATATTGCTGCCTCACCTGCTCTTCACCTCATTTTAGTTTCCTGTATATTCCTCTTTTAATACCTATAAGATTCTTTATTCAATTGTTCATCCATTTAGGGTCATTTTTTCTTGATCTGAAATGTTTCATGGGAATATAGTCTCTCTGACTATTCTTAAGAGTCATGACAAAATTGTTATATTCCTCATCCAAATTTATATTAACTGACGGACTGCTGTTCTTTCCTGTGAGAGAGTTTACTGTATTGATCTTATCTTGTGATAATCCTTGGCCTGTGGTACTGAATTTTAGGGGTAATCTGCTACCTGCGACCTGACCATCTGGATTAACTACCCACATCTGTACCCCAGAAATCCCTTACCATACCTCATTAGATAATTTAGTTTTTAAGCCCTTAAAATCTCCTGCTCTAAAGTTTGGAACAATATTCTTATTTTCCTTTATAGTTTCCTTGAAAATGATGTTAAATCTAATGGAATCATGGTCACTGTTGCCCAATAGTTCACCAACTTCTAAATTTGTAACCATAATCTCTCTATTACTTAGAACTAAATCCAGTATATTCACCCCCCGTGTTGCTTCAAGTACATGCTGAGAAAGGATATTGTCTTCTACTACTTCCAAAAACTCCTTAGAGCTACTGTCACCTGTTATGGTTTCCCAGTTAATATTTCTAAAATTAAAATCGCCTACAATGCAAACTCTATTTGACCTGGTCACTTTAGAAATTTCTTTGTATATAATTTGCGAATTTAAATTATCTAGATCAGGTGGTCTGTAGACTACTCCTACAACCAGACTTTCTATATTATTTTTTAATTTCAACCCATAAGGTTTCTGAATTTAGATTTGTCTTAATTCCAGACAAAATGCAGCTTCTGAGGCTGTCTTTAATATACATAATTATCCCTCCCCCTCTTGTATCTGCACTGCGATCCGCATTATAAAGTTTATATCGTGTAATTATGTACTCAGCTTTAAGGTGTTTGCTCTCTAAATTAATCCAATTTTCACTAATGTATATTATATCCGGTCTCTCACTACATACTGTGGCTCTCAGTTCTTCTATCTTGTTACCTAAACTCCGGCTATATGTATTATATACTTTTAACCTTTCTCTAGGTTTACCCTTCTTGTGGCTATTCTTTTTGTTAATATTGGTTCTATGTAACAAATGGTTATTATCCTTAAACTCCCAATTATTTGACCCACTATTTACTGAACCCTTACTGACTAATTTCTCTGCACAAGTATTATTTATTTCATTATTTGTATCTAACAAAACCCCCCTACCGCTCTGTCTATCATACCAGCCAATACCGAGAAAGCTGAATTAGAAAGATGCACTCCATCCCTTGCATACATATGGTTACGACTAGTGAAGTGATCCCACCCGTCTATAAAACATATATATATATATATATATATATATATATAAATATATATATATATATATATATATATATATATATATATATATATATATATATATATAGATAGATAGATAGATAGATAGATAGATAGATAGATAGATAGATAGATGCTCACACACACACTGTATATACAATACTGTTATTCGTGAAAATCTCTTTTAGATCGTCAGGAGACTCGAACTCGCACTGCAAGCTACCAAGTCATTCTGGCTGAACCATACCACTCCAACAGACAAAAATGAATGCGTAAATTTGTAATTTTTTTGATTGCAAGAGATCTTATCGGAAGCTGAGTTGACAGAGGTTACTATACAGAAGAGACGAGTATCCTCTCGTTATCCCAGAGAGATTATGACGAAGAGAAGCAATACGAACCACCATAAAGCAGAAACGAGTATCCTCTCGTTATCCCTGTGAGATTATGACGAAGAGAAGCAATACGAACCACCATAAAGCAGAAACGAGTATCCTCTCGTTATCCCTGTGAGATTATGACGAAGAGAAACAATACGAACCACCATGAAGCAGAAACGAGTATCCTCTCGTTATCCCTGTGAGATTATGACGAAGAGAAGCAATAAGAGCCACCATAAAGCGAGTGTGAAACCTCATGGGTGTTAGCCGAAATCCGCTCCACTGCGCTGCGCAGGGTTCCCAAATATATAAATTATAAAGCCGAAGTTATAATGAGAGATTTCGTTTTGTGAAACTGGTGAATGTAAAATTATGGATATTTACACCTCTCCTCGTGAGATCATTGAATTACGTACCGTTGGGTGTGGTCAGTACTTGGATGGGTGACCGCCTGGTAATACCAGATTCTGTCGGCGACTAGGGATTTGATTGACTCGTATTCGAGCTACAGCTTGGTGTTAGGAAGGGGACCCAGCATTAATTTATCTATGTCCACCCCCTGAATCTGGACTAATAGTGACAGAGAGAGAGAGAGAGAGAGAGAGAGAGAGAGAGAGAGAGAGAGAGAGAGAGAGAGAGAGAGAGAGAGAGAGAGAGAGACTCATTTTGTGTATACAAGGTTTGAAGTGGTTTTAGTGCCTAAGTGCGTTCACATTTTATTTTGTGAAAGCGAACACGTAGTGGTCACGTTTATGCGCTTCACACACTCGAGTCTCTGAATGAACATGAACAGTCTGTGTATTTTTGGATCAATGTTGGAGAGAAAAGCTGTAATTTCTTTTTTTTCCTCTCTCTCTCTCTCTCTCTCTCTCTCTCTCTCTCTCTCTCTCTCTCTCTCTCTCTCTCTCTCTCTCTCTCTCTTTTTAGCCGTCATATGGTGTTTATTGTACAAACTTTACACATCTTATATTATCCATTCACATCTGACAAGTCGCAACACTCTTCATCTCGATTGCTTTTTATTTGTTTTCTTCTTGTCCAGGCTCGATGAGGGTAGTTATATATATATATATATATATATATATATATATATATATATATATATATATATATATATATATATATATATATATATATTTTATTTTATTTATTTATTTATTTATTTTTTATTTTTTTTACTTGGCCCGTTCAGGTGTTACACTCTTAAAAAAAAAAACTTTAATAATTCCCATCATACAGTAAGCCCGGGCCAGACGAGGGCATTTTTCTTCCCCCGTCCCAGTGTCACACACCGGGACTGGTGAAGAGACAAACTGGAATGAGTAATCATTGCCTTTTGAGAGTGCGTGTCAGAACTGGAAATATTAATGGAATCAATACCTACAAGAATGCTTGCCAGAATATAAAATATTAATTAAATTAATACTCATAAAAAAAAAAACTACCCAATAAGAATCGTGGAAAGCGAGTTTATCCCTCGACATTTTGAGCTGTAATTGTTCCACCCAACACAGGAGTTAATGACCCCCTCCATGCAGGGTTGTTTAATGTCAGCATGAGTTTTATTTTCGTTATTATTAACGGTCTGAGGTTATCAAGGGCATGCACTCAGGGTAACAATCACAAGGTACAGTCATAACCTTTTGTAGAAATGAGAGTCCGTGACTTATAACTGATCACATTATTATTATTATTACTAATAGTAGCAGTAGGCGTACTAGCAGTAGTAATAGTAGAACTCTTTGTTTTTGCATTATTAAAATCATTGTGAATAATTGTAGTATTGTAATACTGAGTTGCACTGCTTTATATAAATTTATTTATTTTTTCTAACTTTTCTCTTCCTTTTCCCAGCCTAGTTGACCTTTCCAGCTGGGTTTCTTGCTTGGCTAATAATAATAATAATAATAATAATAATAATAATAATAATAATAATAATAATAATAATAATAATAATAATAATAATAATAATAATAATAATAGTAGTAGTAGTAATAGTAGTAGTAACAATAATAGTCTATACTGACTCATAAGATAAAAATAAATGAATAGTATTTAATGTGAAAACTCACATCATAGAGGTAGAGAAGGATAGCAGGAGCAAGATTATTAGATACACATATCTTCTATTCTATCTATCTACCTTGGCTGTTTCCCCCTTTAATTGGGGGGGTAGCCGATATAAAAAAAAGAAAACAATAAGGGGAATACTTTGCTCTATGGGCAATGACAAGGGAGCTAGTGACCATTCAGATAGCACTGCTGGAGTGCCACAGCCCATCCTCCTGGCTCTTCCACAACCTGTGTCGCTTCACAACTGCCAACTCCCCTACTGCCCCTACCACAGGGCTACCTCTGTAAGATGCACCCCATGGTAACAGCAGATGCCCATCAGAGCTGCATCACAATCGCTCGCCACTCATTCCTATCCCTAGCACGCTCGCTTGCTTCCCTCACATCCATCCTCCTATCGTTCAGGGCTCTCCTTACTCCATCCATCCACCCAAACCTAGGCCTCCCTTTAGCATTTCTCTCATCAACTCTCGCATTCATCACCTTTTTCAGCGGTCTTTCATCATCCATCCTTTCAACATGGCCAAACCATCTCAGAACATTCATATCTACTCTGGCTGCAATTTCTCTCCTCACACCCGTTCTTGCTCTCACCACTGCATTCCTAACCCTATCCAACCGAGATAGACCAATCATACTCCTCAGGCATATCATCTCAAACACATTTAGTTTCCGTCTCTCGCTTACTTTCATACCCCATAACTCTGAGCCATACATCACAGTTGGCACAACCACTTTCTCATGCAAAACTTTCTTAACATTAATTTCCAACCCTCTATTCTTCATCACTCCTTCAAATGCACCCAACACTTTACATCCTTCATTCACTCTGTGACACACATCTGCTTCCACTCCACCATTTGCAGCTATAACCGAGCCTAAATACTTAAACTTCTACTAGAGCCAAAAAATATATCTTTTAATTCAAAACTTTATTGCAGTCAATAATTATATTCTTTATTAGTTATATATATATATATATATATATATATATATATATATATATATATATATATATATATATATATATATATATATATATATATATATATATATATATATATTTTTTTTTTTTTTTTTTTTTTTTTTTCTTTCCCACCCGATTTTTTGGACAAGCACCAAGGACTAGTTGGACTTTTACCACAGATTGTTGAAGACTTACTCTTGTAAAAGGATATTATGGCCCTTGTGGAGGGAGTGCTACAGAACCATTGTCTTTATAAAAAAAAAATATATCAGTGTTCATTCAGCTGCCTGACAATGGAGGAACGTGGCTTTTCGAAAGCTCGCTTTATATCTTTAGGAAACTGCTGCTAAAAAGAATTTCTGGCAAAAAGATGTTACCTCCGTTGGAAAAACTCTATACGCTCTTCAGTGGGGATATTTGAGGCATAATGATATGAAACCTGTGTAAATTATGAAATCCCCCTCTGATGCAACTCTCATATTTTAAGTTAATCCAGAGATTCTCTCTCTATATATATAATACTTCACCATTTTCCTTGGATAAAAGCCACTATGGTTTCTCAAGAATTCCTCTTGGAATTAGGTTTTCTGGCCGTTATTGAAGCAGTACTTCCACACCATCGTCTCATTCCGATAAATTTCTTGTAATCAGTGTTTACTAAATTGCCTGACGATGTAAGCTCGTGGCTTTCGTAAGCTAGTATACCAAGTCTTCTAAGAACTTTGGCTAAAATGTCATTTCTGGCGAAGAGATCGGTTACCTCTAAGGGAGGGGCTCCGTCTCTGTACACTCATCAACGGGTTTATTTGAGGCATGGTGTTTTGGGAATTGTGTATATTATGCAGCCCTCTCTGATGCTAAACACGCACACACATACAAATCTGTGGATAATTGTTATATTGAAACGACATCAGAGAGGGAGAGCGAAATTTTACAGGTCTTGAAGAAATGCCATGCCCCAAATATCCCTGTTGAAGACTATAGAGAGAAGCATCTGACGATTGTAAGACAAGACAAAATTATGTCTGGATTTTACATTTTGTTGTTTAATCTGCAACACTTTAAGCAATCTCATTAGAGACTCAAGTGTTATTTTTAAACCTAAGTGAAGATAGAAAATTCTATATACAAACTCAGATTATCGAGAGAAATGAATAGGATAAGAGCAAGTGAATTTTATTATTTGGGAGATGGGATACATGATTTTTGCTAAAGGTAATTTGTCCTTACTCGTACCATTACCACATGCTGACAAAGTGAAAATTAGGATCTATGATAATAACTGATCAACTATATAATCATGAATATATTTTGCCTAAATATGGGCTTGCTGTAATCACAAACATTTTGACAATTTGATATAATCGTCCACTGAGTGCTAAATATGTCATAAATACTCAGAAAATGATTTAAAACCTTCATGTGCTGTACATGTTCAATAAAAAACTGTAAATAAAAGAAGCAATGTGCTTTCGTATGACATAAAAAACCCATTCTACACCTGTTATGCAAGTATGACTGCATAATTTATAGCCTTTTATAGACTCATCTGTATCAGTTTATGTAAGGCACCTATAAAAGAGATGCATCATATCTAAGACACGCATTTGCAAAACAATAAAATCTATAAATTTCCACAATTACTAAGAAGAAACATAATCAAAAAGATATGTTCAAATGGTGATCCATATGTATCAGGAATCTAAATAATCTCATTTGAAAAGAAAAAACTAATAAGGAGGAGATATTTTTGTGGAGATAAACATTTAAAGATCACCACTGCAGTTAGAAAATGCGTAGATTTCTGCACTTCAGCAAAGCCAGTTGCATGGCTGCTTGAGCATCATCTCTATCTTTCGGGACATTGTTATTGGCTTTTCTCCGTGTAAGATACTTTTCCCGTAAGTATCTCAGTGAACTACGGAAACTACCCCCTTTGGCATGCGGGTAAAGCACACATGTGTCAATAATGTTTTCATGAAGAAATTTTAACCAGAGCAAATCATTATTAAGCCCATGTCCCACCAGAATGGTGCAGTCATCAAAAAGTGTCAACAGCTTGGCATGAACATCTTTAAGTGTTACTGTCACTCCTAAGAAATCTTTCTTGTTTAAACCTGAGTGTTCTGTCAGATAATCAACAACTGGGTTGTCAGGCTTTACCAGCGTCTCATACACTACCTGGAGGTTTGAATCTACAATACTTATGCTGGCCACTTCATTGCCTGCAGTGGTGCAGATCATTTCACAGTCGAGTGCATATACATTCTCAGACAGTGTTTTGGTGCTGTGCTTGACAGATACGAATCCAGTTAGATTGTCAGGATCTATGTCTGCTGTAATATGTTGTGGTGCTTTTGCACAAGGCTTAGAATTGGGTCCACGTTTGCAACATCGATGCCTTGGAGGTCTCCCGACGATACTGTAAGGATGGTGCATACATACTTCTGATATTCTTGGTAGACCATTTGAATTGATGTCATATAGCTTGAAACATCTTTTGCAGCTTCGTTTCAAAGGGCCTGGCATAATTCGATAATAACTCGAGTCAAGGTTATACAAGATTGCTTTTCCTGGTATAGTAGGGTGTGGACGTGGATAATTGTATTGTCGCAGTTGATTTTCTGTCATCTTTAGACAAGAAAGTTTTGAGAAAAAGTCTGACTGAGACATAGATCCAAGTTATTCTTCTCTGCGACCTGATAAGGAAAAAACAGAATGCTGCTAATCATATATATATATATATATATATATATATATATATATATATATATATATATATATATATATATATATATATATATATATATATATATATATATAAAAGCATATATATATATATATATATATATATATATATATATATATATATATATATATATATATATATATAGAAGAAAACATGAAAAGCATATAACTACCAATATATACCATAATCAAATTAATTGTTTTTAACATATATATGAAAGTCAAACTGCTAAATTAATTACAATACAACAAGTAAAAACGTTATTTTGTTATAAAATAAACTCCATAATAAAAATGGCATAGAATTACCTAATTTCTATTATAATAAGGTCTTGTCAATTACAAGAACAATAAGCACAAATAAGTAAGAAAATATTTAGAATAGTTTCATTGTCAGAACGTGTAAGTAATTTATTCTGGAATGCACATTCATCGTAATTTATTCTGGAATGCACGTTCATCGTAATTTATTCTGGAAAGCACGTTCATCACAATCCCTCTTCTCAACTGAGATGTGCAGCTCCCATTAGGAGGCGTTACCCAAATCTCATTTCCCATTTTCGTATAGACATAACCCTTTCCTCCTCTTGCCCAACAACCATTGACACTACACTGGGATGTCGTCACTCATACTGGAATACTCCTCTTTGAGGCACTGTCCCGACCTATGCGATATATTGCACCAGAATACTGCTTCTGCAGGTGCTAAGAGCCCTTTCTGCCATTGCCTTAACGGTCTGATGGTGTCTTTCCACTATGTCGAACAACCATTGACACTACACTGGGATGTCGTCACTAATACTGAAATACTCCTCTTTGAGGCACTGTCCCGACCTATGCGACATATTGTACCAGAATACTGCTTCTGCAGGTGCTAAGAGCCCTTTCTGCCATTGCCTTAATGGTCCGAAGAAGGGACTTATATTCCATCTATGTAACATGTCCTACATAGCCTGTGATCCATCATACCTCATCAGCTGGATTCCTCTCTAGAAAGACCTCGTTCAACACAGTTCCAATCTCCTCTGCAGTCTCTGTCCTCAACTCTCTCCAGATAGCGAATCGACTAGGCCAACAATCTACCATAAATAGATATTTCCCTTGCTGATAATGAGTCTCATCAATCACCAATTTTTTTTCCATTTTCCACTTTAATTTCCCCCGTCTTATATGATCTTAGTGCGGGGTCTATTGATTGACACCTAATGCAACTCCTTACCACTTGCCGAACTTCATCCATCGTCACTGTAGGATTGACTTTTCTATCCACAAGCAATGTCCTATCAACCCCCATGTTATGCATATGATGCAGCTCCCTCACACCTGGAGATACCATACGTGTTTCAGCTTTCTCTTCTTTCTTCTTCTTGGGTATCTCAAGCCAAGTCTTCTTCACTCTGGTTAGGACATCTGCCTTGTTCTGTCCTGATGGCAGAAAGACTAAACTCGCCCTCAACACAAACTCCTCATCGATCAATTTCCTCAATATCCCAAGTCGCTGAATAGGCTCTAATCTCAGCCTCTCACAAGTCCCACTTTAAAGCTAAATATATTCATTTCAATACAGCATCCAGCTCTGACACATTTAAGTGATTGCAGTCATCTTTCTTCTGAGGTCATGCTCCATCCTCGACTACAAAGCCACCCATTTCTAGCATCATGCCTTTTGCTATACTACTTGCATCACACCATACAATTCCCCTTTCCGATTTTGGAGCATGCCACCTTTCTCTTATGGGATTTTCACTTTATTACTCTTTCCACTTCCCAAATCATTATCACTGTTTCCCTTCTGACTTCATCCTTCCATCTTATACCGTGTGCTCAACTCTTTATGTAACTACAAGCCACCCTAAACCATACTGCAATAGGATAGTGGCCCACTAACTGTCCATACACAGAAAAAAGCTCTGTCCTTTTCACTTTCTCCTCCACTTCTAAAATTTCGTTACCTCGTCTAAAAATAATCTTACCCTATCCATCTTTCTTTAATTTTAGGGCCAACACTGTCCCTCCATCCATTGGTTCTGGTTGGTTAGTAACCAGCCTAAGCCTGGCCAAATGCTCTACTACTTCAAACGATGTAACCTCATTTTCATCCACCAATATATCGTCAATATATGAAGTTGTAGCCTCCTCTTTCACTTTCTGTTTCCTCAAGACCGCCCTGAGGATCACTGTCACATTTCGGGGTTAAGAATACATTCCAAAACCCAACCTTGTTAAACAATAGGTTCCCTCCATATTTCATTAGCTGGTACTTCCATAACTTTCTGTCACATGAATTTGAAGAAAATCTGACTTTGAATCCACAAGAGTTGAGGTCATTTCACTGATTACAGTGATTAGCTGTATGTCCCGGTTTTCCAATTCGGTAGCAGATGGTGTCTGGTATTGGCCCCTTACACTTCCTTGCCATGTGTGGATCTCCACACGTAAAACATCAGGCCCCGAAACCACGTGTCTCTTCCTTTCTGCCACTCAGGGCCTGCCGATTTTCCATTGCAGTCAATCCATTACTAGTTACTGCTCCTACCTCTTTACTGCCTACTATTGTCAAGACTCTAGCTCTAGCTAATATATCATCCATATTCTTGACTCAATAGCCTATATCTGTTGTGATTCCATTGATATTCGGACTGAGAATCCAGACACAAATCCTAACTTTACAGCTCTCTCCAAGCCTTCTCCAGTCCACCCAGCTAACCTCTTTATTTCATTAGCAAATACGTCTACTTGTTCCCCTAACTATTTCAGCCTTTCAATCATTCCAAAAGTATCAAACATATCCTTTGCAATGGCTTCCTTCAGTCTACTCTTGATTTTATCAACATCTGATTGATCCCTTTCACCCGGTGACCTGTAAAATCCACCCCGATAATTCTACCCCACGAATTTTCTCCCCATAAATTTCCACCTCACGAAAATTCCACCAATTAACCAATACATTTCAATTTCATGATTGTTTGCCTTAAGTTTGTTTCACTGTTAGGTTAAGTTAGGTTAGGTGTCGTGGAGTGAAAAACTAGTGGGGTGGTAATTTCGTGGGGAGGAATTTACATGGAACCCTTTCACCATCTCCAGATCAGTACTAATGCATCCCATTTCAGAAACAACAGTGTAAAGCTAGCCAGATTTTTAATATCCGTCAATATTGCCAATATTTTCCCTTCTTTAACCATGCAACAAATTTTTCTTCCCATCATATGATTTCAGAATCTCAGCATAAATTTACTCATCGCCGTCCAAAACATTCACTGACCTAGGTAGTTTGTAAAATGAGAAATGGAATGGACAGAAACTTCAGTACTCTCACCCAAGAAGCTGACCCAGATATAAATGATGATAATCACTAAACAGTAGAGTCCACTGTTCCGGTTTTCCGTCACGGACTCCCTTTTCAACCAAGGGCTAGGATGGTTGCCTTCTTGCCAAGGACTTGTTTTGGCAGATGTAATCGTCACCCTGAGTGCATGCCCTTACTAACCTCAGACCGTGACGGGGCCCGAACCCTTGAACTGACGCCTAAAAGTCGCGTACGCTACTGCTTGAGCCACGGTGACTAAATAGTAGAGTCCAGTACAAACAAAAACCGACCTGAGTAACCAAAGAAACAAACTCAAACCAGTAAAAGCTTTGACGGTATTCAACATAACTTTACATAAAGTCCCATACCTCTGTTCTCTCTAACTCCCCCCCAAAAAAAATTCCTTAACGCCCCACCCCTCAGCACGACCTCCCACATGCATCACCATGCGACCTGCCGTTGCTACTCTATCGTATAAACATAGCAAAAGATTATAATTCCCGAAAAAAAACCTATCTAAAATATCTCTTATTTACACATCATCATTTCACTGATAATGGTTTTCAAAATTTTAAACAATGATTAATATCTAAAATATCTCTTATTTACACTACATTATTTCACTAATAATGGTTTTCAAAATTTAAACAATAATTAATATCTAAAATATCTCTTATTTACACTACATCATTTCAGTGATAATGGTCTTTCAAACCATTTCCACACACACAGATCAATCTAGATATACTAAAACCTATCCTCTTATCCTTAGGCACATCACTCATTCCTCACTCAGGATAATGGCCCCCCCATCTTTCCAAAGATTTTCATAAACTATGATTAATATCTAAAATATCTCTTATTTACACTACATTATTTCACTAATAATGGTTTTCAAAATTTAAACAATAATTAATATCTAAAATATCTCTTATTTACACTACATTATTTCACTAATAATGGATTTCAAAATGCTAAACAAGCCAGAATTGTCTTAAAGCTGCATTTCGAATGCCAAATTATAGACATTTCATAAGCTATTACACAAACAGTCAATTAAACTCGTCCCTTTAGAAATCAAACCGAGTTATATAAAACCAGTGTTATTGTCTTATCAACCAATCTTATATACTTACAATTCTGATAATATGAAACAAAAACAGTTGGCTCCTGTCGTGCTCCCTTGTTCAGGGGCGTCTAGCTTCCAGTAAGCATAATATTAACATGACTATTTCTTGACTCGTATCGATTATTGCTTATCAAGTACCGCTAAGGAAACGTGGACTAATATTAGCCATTAATATTGAAATATCCAAATTTGGAGATGGGTCCTTAAAGACTAAGTTTAGAAAGATTTTTTTTTTATAATTGAAAATAAAAATGTTTTTGATAATACTGATTGTACATGCTTACGGAAATTATATATATATATATATATATATATATATATATATATATATATATATATATATATATATATATATATATATATATTTTTTTTTTTTTTTTTTTTTTTTTGCTGACGTATTCACATCTGACAATTTACAACGCTCACTATCTCTGTTTCTTTCTACTTTGTTTTCTTCTTGCTCAGGCCCGATGAGGGCAGATTTTCTTTAATTGACCTACCCTGGTGCCACAAATATATATATATATATATATATATATATATATATATATATATATATATATATATATATATATATATATATATATATATAATTAACTTTTCAATAATAAGAGTTTCATTCACTCTTTTTAGAACTTCTGTGGTCCCAAGTGTAACTAGGACTCCAACCAGGTTCAAAACCTCAGCCGTAAAAAACAAACTTTTCACTTGCAGTAATTTATATATATGTTCAATCAAAGATATTATTATTATTATTATTATTATTATTATTATTATTATTATTATTATTATTATTATTATTATTATTATTGCCTGTCATCACTCGAAGCTAGCAGATTGAACGGGGATATGGTGACGGTTTTTAAATTACTTCATGGTTATGACAGAGTGGATAGGGATCGATATTTTAATATTTTCGTAAGAAAACTTCTTAGCAGGATGTAAGGAAGTACTTTTTTTTAGTGTAAGAGTTGTTAATAATTGGAATTCGCTAAGCGAGGATGTAGTTAATGCTAACTCAATCCATAGTTTTAAGGACAAGTATGGTAAGTATCACTAAGTACAAAATGAAACCGACCAGGAGACGGGAAGTTATGAGCTTTGGGCTCTTTCCCGTAAACACAATTAGGTAATCACAATTAGGTAATCACACACACACACATACATATATATATATATATATATATATATATATATATATATATATATATATAATATATATATATATATATATATATATATATATATATATATATATATATATATATATATATATATATATATATATATATATATATATATATATATATATATATATATATATATATATATATATATATAACAAAACAATGAGCTTGCTTGATCGAACCTTCAGGCATTCAAAACATTTTAATTGGTATGAACAAGCATTGGGCCTTTCTGTTTATATTGGCGAGATTTAAGCATTACCAAATTTAAAAATGTTTCCCCCCCCCCTAATATCCATGAATTAAAAAAAAAAAGTCATTTTGGTCCCATTAAATTTAAGAAATCCCTAAAACTTAAGACGAAAATTATTGACAGAAACTTCGCGTGATACGATGAATAGTGACGCTTCATCGTGTTTTTCAAACTTTTTTTTTTTTTTTTTTTTTTTTTTAAATGCAAACTTAACGCACGCCGAGGCTCAGACTCACTCTGTCCTCACTGGTGCCGTACAGGGAGGGACAGAGTGGCGACAGAATTCTGACACGATGGAGTCCCGTCAGGCAAACTGTTGGTTGCTACTCCCCCCCTCCCCTCCCCCCCTGAACCCTTTCGCTATCACCACCACCACAGCTTCCCATCCCTCATACCTAAAACATACTGAACTATTCTTCATTCCATAATTTAGCAGTTTATAAAAAATAATATTCTATTCTCACGATGTTTTCTTTATTGCAGAAAATCTGCCAAAAAATGACTAGTTTCGGGAGGGTTTCGGCTGTTGTTTCCGGCTATCGGCTAAAAGCAATATTTTCTGGCTAGATTCAGCTAAATTCGGCTAAAGCTAGCCGGAAAACGCCTAATCTGGCAACACTGTGTGTGTAGAGTCACGAGACATTTGTGTTGCCAGATACACCATTCTTGACTTACCTGGCATTAAAACACGCCTCTCAGACCTTTAAATAGGCGTGCGATGTAAATAATCGTGCCCATGGCTCCGCCGGATGCCCAAGGAATTTTTTTTTTTTTATTCAGATAGCTGTACATGGGGACATGTGCACATGGGCACTCCCAGTGATATTGCAGTTGATAAACATTACAATATATTTGGTTATGTGTAAATAAAATATTAATAGAATTTGCAATTAATTTTAAATATCATAGCAAGTAATTAATAAAATAATATAGTGTAATAATAGCTTGATGGCAGAGGAGCACTCTGCAATTATTAGTTAAGAGTAATAATCTTATGGTTTACATGTATTAATAGCAGATGAGCACTCTGCAATTATTAGTTACGAGTAATATTTGTAACAATATATTCAATAGCCCTTGTTGAGTGCTATCATTTAAGTTACATTTCACTTTTCAACAGTACTACTGCAGACAATTGAAGCAGATATAGAACAACAATATTCAGGTTAAAATAATAAGTAGGTACATATACATATGCATGCATTAATTAGATGAGCAATAGAAACACCACTCGGGCTTCATAGTCATACATATCAAGGAGAGAGAGGGAGAGAGAGAGAGAGAGAGAGAGAGAGAGAGAGAGAGAGAGGAGAGAGAGAGAGAGAGAGAGAGAGAGAGAGAGAGTTTGTGGTATTCATTTCAGCAAGAGGAGTTATTCGTCCTTACTATAGATAAAAATATGCATACATGCACACTCATACACATCATTGTCATCTGAGGGTAACACAGCAAAGGAAAGTACATGTAATTAGTCACATATACGCACACATATAAACCTGAACATAAATACATACATACACCTAAACACAGTGCTATATAATGGAAGATAGATTTGGAAGGAAAAGAAAGAGAAAAACTGAAATTCCTTCCCCTTCTCTACCCTTCAAATTATGTACATGAGAGAGAATTACGTCAATTAATCCATTATCACTATTATCACAACCATTGCTACCTCTATCATGATTATTATTATTATTGTTATTATTATTATTATTATTATTATTATTATTATTATTATTATTATTATTATTATTATTATTATTATTATTATTATTGTTATTATTATTATTATTATTATTAATATTATTATTATTATTATTATTATTATTATTATTATTATTATTATTATTGATTATTATTATTATTATTATTATTATTATTATTATTATTATTATTATTATTATTATTATTATTATTATTATTATTATTATTGTTATTATTATTATTATTATTATTATTATTATTATTATTATTATTATTATTATTATTATTATTATTATTATTATTATTATTATTATTATTAGCACCACCATCATCATTACTACAGCTTTTGTATATAGATAGAGTTATGAATCAAAAGTAGTAATAATTGATACATATAGACATGCACATACATACATATACATATATATATATATATATATATATATATATATATATATATATATATATATATATATATATATATATATATATATATATATATATAAATAAGTACAAACTGTTAGCATACAGCACTAAATAGTAAGGAAGCCCATCAGTGAAACAAAACTTATAAAACAATGTTATATTTCGGATCCTACCTGGAGCCCTTCTCAAGCTTGTAGAAGGGATCCAGTTAGGATCCGAAATAAAGCATTGTTTTATAAGTTTTGTTTCACTGATGGGCTTCCTTAACTACTCACTCACACTGTATCATCACTATCATATCATCATCACTATCACACACACACACACACACACACACACACACACACACACACACACACACACACACACATATATATATATATATATATATATATATATATATATATATATATATATATATATATATATATGTACCTATGTACACACATGAAAATACATATGATCTGAGGGAGGGGGCTAGAATACTTCCTCCATGTTCCCCTGCGTGTCGTAAGAGTAGACTAAGTGGGGCGGAGCAAAGGGAATGAGAGACCCCCTCTCTGTACTTTATCTTCCCAGAAAGTCAGAGCATTATTCCTTTACTCAGCCACTCACCTTATAAGGGGAAAAGTGGCTTATGTATATAAAAAGGCATATGAGAGAGAGAGAGAGAGAGGAGAGAGAGAGAGAGAGAGAGAGAGAGAGAGAGAGAGAGAGAGAGAGAGAGAGAGAGAGAGAGAGAGAGAGAGAGAGAGAGAGAGAGAGAGGTATTCCCTCCACCTTTCCCCCATTTTTTGGTAATTCAGATATGTTTAGATAGGGTAAAAGAATCACATTTTCAATGTTGGGTATGCACTAAGTATAGGATATAAGTTCTCTGGGTTGCAAAAGTGCACACAAAGTTCAAAGTAGCTCAGACCAAGAAGTCTGAAGTCCTTAAGCTTTGCGCACTCTGTAATGTAGTGTACTAGATTGTTTCCCCCTTCACACTCACATAAATGGCATTTTGAGTGTTCTGGGTGTTTTCTACCAGTTTTCTCGCAAATCACCTCCCATATATTTCTATAACCAAGTCTTATGCGGGCAGCAACTCTATCACAGTCACCTGTAAGCATTTTACCCATGCTGTATTTGTGTCTCAACCTTCTGAAGTTTTCGTAATGTTGGATCGAACAGCTGCTAACATGTTGTGTGAGTGTAGAAAGTTCCTGCTCTTCCACAATCTCATTATACAACATTGTTTTAAACTGAGTCAGTGTGGTTATAGATTCAGACACTAAACTCTCAGTTGCCATTTTTGCCAGCCTGTCAGCCTTTTCATTACCTACTATCCCAACATAGGAGGGTATCCATGAAAACTTAACTTGGAGTTTAAGTTTTGTGCAGTTAATATGAGCCTCTTGAATTTCAGCCATGTGAGTTTTGTAGGCGCTTTTTAATGAGCCTCAGTGACAGAAGCGCACTCTGTGAGTCACAGAATATGATAGCATTTCTCCTAGCACTGAGTACATGTTCAATGGCAAGTTTTAGTCCAACATTTTCACATTCGGTGATTGATGACCATTTTGGCATACTCAGTGCTTTGTCAAATATTTGCTGCCCTTCAAAATTTTCATAAACTATAATGCTGCACCCAGACCCTCCTGTACTGCTTGTGTGAGACACATCAGTGTAAATGCAGAGTGTTTCATTGTTATTTGGGAAACTAGTTCCAATAAAGACTTCAATTTCATCTAACCATTGATGTTTTTTTAATAATTGGAGCGACATTCGGACCAGATGATAATGTTGGAGAGAATTTCTGGCCCAATCCTCTTGCAAGGATTTATTAATCGTGCAGGACCACTCTCAGTAAATAGTGTTACATTATGTTTTTTTGTCTCATTGGTTATAAGCTTAAATATCTTGGGGTGAATTTGTCTTTCATACTGTATGTTACCTTTTATTAGTGATTTAATGATTGTTGGCGCTGACTGTGGCCCTTGCAAATGACCAGCATTACATGGATGAGGCTGAGCTGATTTCGCTAATTTAACTCCAAATATCATAGCTGACTGTTTGATATGTTCTATCAAAGGTGGGAGATTTAATTCATGTTGCATATTAATAATTCTGGTGCTCATAGGGCAGCCAAGAATAATCCTCATAGCTTTGTTCTGAATTTTTACTAGGGGTCTTAAGATAGAGGTAGTCATAGTACAGAGTTGCAGGGTGTGATAGTCGACTAATGACCTGATATATGCGAGATAGAAAGTTCGGCATATGTTAATACCAACACCAGATACCCTATGGGCAAGAAGCTTTAACGGTCTGAGTCTCTATTGCGGTCTTTCACACAAGTCTTTGACATACTCTGTGTGAGGGGGAGAAGGAACTGGTATTCCCAAATATTTGTGATTTTCGCACACCTTAACCATTTGATTGCTTAATACAAGGTGAGGCTTTTGTGAGATTTTGGAAGAGTACTTTGTTTTTAGAGTTGAAATGACAAGACCAATGTCTTTTGATACTTGAGAAAATTCATTAAGTATTATTTGCATATCATTGGCAGAAGGTGCCCTTATACAAATGTCGTCTGCATAACATATGATGGTGCATTCATCATTTGGTAGTCTGAGAGACTTGAGAAGCTTATCCATTAAGATGTTAAAGAGAAGGGGAGACAGAACTCCTCCCTGAGGAGTTCCCAGTGTAAATTCCTTTCAACTGGAAGTAATATAGCCTTTATAGTACACTTTAGAGGTTCGACTACTTAGGTAGCATCTAATTAGTTGCATTAGTTTACCTTTGACCCCTAAAGCTGCTAAATGATCCAAAATAACGATTCTGTTTGCAGTATCAAAGGCATTTGGCAAATCTAGAAAAACAGTGACTTCAGAGCAGTGCTCAGCATTCATAAATTCTACAAAACAGTCTTTGGTACTTTTTCCTTTCCTAAATCCATACAAATTATTTGATAATTTTCCCTCGAGAGTGAAATCAAGTCTGTTAAGAATGACTCTTTCAAAGGCTTTGCAGAAGCAGGATGTCAGAGAGATAGGTCTTAAGTTTGTATTTTCTTTTTTTGGAATTGGAATAATAATGTTTTTTTTCCATTGCTCTGGAAGTGTGCCCTCATTATAAATAGTGCTGAATAAAAACTGAATTGGATTAATGCCATTACATATATCATCATTGAGATCTCGGATTACTTGGTACGTAATGCCATCCTCACCCGGAGAGGTGCTCTTCCCATGGGAGAGAGCAAAATTCAACTCATTTTTGGTTATGTAGTCAAGGAATCTGTCCTTTTCCATTGTTCTTGCACAAGATAATTCTTTGTTCATCATTCTTTCAAAGTCAAGATTTCTTAATCGTTGTTGAATATCGCAAGGAAGGTTTTCAAAGGAAGATGTCTTAGAGTATTGTAAGAGAAGTTATTCAGCAAGAGTTTGGGAATCATTTGTGTGTGACACACCGATGTTTTTGCCTGCCAGAGCATTAATTAACTGCCAGATTTTAGAACTATTAGTATGAGCATTGATAGACTGTAGAAAGTTTTGAAAGTGCTTAATTCGGACATCACTTTGAAGTTCACGATACTCTCGTAGCGTAAGTTGCAGATTTTCAAGAGTGGTTGCATTGTTGTCCCTTTTATACATATCAACTGCACTGTCTACCTGTTTTTTAAATGTGTTTAGCTTGTTAACTTCTGTCCAGTTGTTTTTCTTCTTGATTTCTTTGTGTTTAGGCTTGTGTGTGTAAATTCTATGGAATAAATATATCCGTTCTATCACTAGATCATAGATTTCTTGGCCTGTAATGGTCTGAATATCTATATTTTCAAATGTAGAATCCACAAAAGAGCGAAAATGGGCAACGAATTCGATAGGAATATTTATCTGCTTTCGTTTATGTGCTTGACAGCTGCCGGAATCGAGTAGGAATGTGCTCTCAAGTGCAAAAAGTCTTTCCCATATTCTAAACCATGATAAAATACATAGTCTAGTCTACCACCTCTAAGGTGGGTACGCAAACGTGGTCCTAGTAAGGTAAAATTGTTTTCACTAATAAACTCACAGAGCCGTCTGCCATTGTAATTACAGGTGTTATCAGATGTTTCTGCAAATTCTTTGTGCCTTGCATTAAAATCTCCAGCGAATATAATGTTCTCATAAATAAGAGGATGTGGTAATTTTGCTTCATTGAAGGCATCAGTTCCAATATATGTATTACAAACATAAAAAGGATTAGTTTTGACATTTATTTTGAAAAGCATGCATGTGACATTCTTGTTATCCTCACCATCATTACTTGGATTAGTGCTGGTTTCGATTAATTGATGGGGAATGCAGTTACTAATATAAGTGGTGAGGCCTTGCTTACTATCAAGCGAATATTTGGAATAGCCTCTTATGTTGCAAAACTGATGAGAGTGCAAACTTTCTTGCAGACATACAAACGTTGGTTTCTCTTTTTTAACATAGTGCAAAATATCCACAAATCTTTTCTTCAAAGAATGAATATTGAAAGTTAAGATTTTGTAATGCATGAAAAGACCAGAAAGCATAATTAGGGCCTTGATAACAAGAATTACAGTAATAATCACAAAGGTAATGAGTACAATAACAATCACCAGTGTCACAACAACAGTTATGGTAACAGTTGTGAGAATGATGATTCACACATACAAGCATACACATATATATATGTGCACATACCTGCATATATATATGCAGACACATGCACACATGAAAATACCTAATTATAGTAATAATCATGAAGTTAATGATTATAATAACAATCACTAGTGTCACAACAAGAACTATACCAACAGTTATAAGAATAGTGGTACACACATACATGTATACACGTATATATGTACATATACCTGCACACATATATGCACATACATGCATATACACAGATGCATACATGCAAATACTTGTATACTCACATGCAAACACGCATACATATACATGCACACAAATACACATGTGCACATAAACATGAATGCATACCCATGTATGCACACATACATAAATGAACACATGAATACACATGCACATAAACATCCATACAGTAAGATACTTATGCATGTTTGCATACACATGTGTGTACGTATACATCCATACATACATGCAGATGTACTTCCATGTACACACGTATACATACATGCAGTCAAATATACACAAACATACGCACACACGTATATGCATATACATATACATGTACACATACACCCACATGCCTACATACATGAGAATCTCCTTATATATGCATACACATGCACACACACATATCTGTTTATGAAGAAACGGTATGACATAGAGATAAGAGACAGGTTCATTGTAGTAAGAAGGGTGTGATTAATTAGAAAAAAAAATTAAAGAATAGAAAGTTGGGAGAGTGATATCTGCATCTAATTATCTGCAGTGTTAAAGAATTTTACCTGCTCAAGTATGAGGGCTTTACCTTTGTCTTTAGCAGAGCGTGATTTTCGGGTTCTTTGAGCTATTTCCATGTCACTGCCTTTATAATTTTGAGATGACATAGGACAAACCCTCGAAGAAAATTTGCTGTTTATACCTGGGTAGAAGTTTCTACTCAGATCCTGGCAAAATATACCCCAGGGCGTGCCCTGGAGACCGTGGGCACAAGATGTACCTTGCTTACAGGTAGATGAGGATGATGGAGTATTAAAGGATGTATAATAGAGATGTAATGGATGTTCAGTGAAGGCTCTAAAGAATATATGACGAAGGAGTAAAATATTATAATGGAGTAATGAAGGATACATAATGATGAATAAATTTTATTTTATGGAGATGTAAAGGACTTATGATGGAAGTATAAAGCCTAAAATTATATAGCAAGATGGAAGAAGCAAAGACGAGGAACGTAGTTCAAAGATTGCATAATGGAGAGATGAGTATTTGCTACAATATTAATTTACGATAGAAAAAATAAAAAAAAATCAACTAAGAATAATAAAGGATAAACAAAGGAAACAGAAAACGGCAGAAAGAAGTGTTTGGAATGATTTATAGAACAAAGGGCAAGTTTTATGAACTGGAAGAATTGATGAAGGACAGTGTGTGTGTGTGTGTGTGTGTGTGTGTGTGTGTGTGTGTGTGTGTGTGTGTGTGTGTGTGTGTGTGTGTAATTACCTAATTGTGTTTATGGAAAAGAGCCCAAAGCTCGTATCTTCCCGAAGCTTTACGTGTGTGTGTGTGTGATTACCTAATTGTGATTACCTAATTGTGTTTACGGGAAAGAGCCCAAAGCTCATATCTTCCCGTCTCCTGATCGGTTCCATTTTAGACTTAGTGATACTTAGCATACCTGTCCTTAAAACTATGGATTGAGATAGCATTAACTACCTCCTCGCTTAGCCAATTCCAATTATCAACTACTCTTACACTGAAAAAGTATTTCCTTACATCCTGCAAAGAAGTTTTCTTACGAAGCTTCAAACTATGACCTCTAGTTCTAGAACCAGCCATATCAAAATATCGATCCCTATTCACTCTATCATAACCATGAAGTAATTTAAAGACTGTCACCATATCCCCCCTCACTCTTCTAGCTTCGAGTGATGGCAAGTCTAATTCCCTCAGCCTCTCATCATAACTGAGATTGCGTATTTCTGGCACCAGTTTCGTGGCATGTCTTTGAACTTTTTCAAGCTTAGCTATGTGTGTGTGTGTGTGTGTGTGTGTGTGTGTGTGTGTGTGTGTGTGTGTGTGTGTGTGTGTGTGTGTGTGTGTGTGTTTGAGTAGAAAACCCTATATTAGATGACTAAGGATATGAGGAAGTGATGATAAAAAAACTAAAAGAGGTCAAGAAAGGTCACGGGGTGCAGACAATACCTGGAGGGAAATAAATGAATAAAGAAGCAAGAACTCTTCACAAACTTCAAATTTAACAGCCCCGGAAAAAAATATGATTTTCTATATCTAAGGCTTTGGGTAAAAACAAACAAATTAGCAACAAACAAAGACTTGTGAATTCAAAGGTATAAAAGGCTGGGCCAATAAAATGGGGCTTTGGTTAAAAACAACTAACAGAAATTATATTGGAATTCAGACATCTTTAAAAAAAAAACGAACTTGAATTACTGAAGAGAAAGTTCTGCGTAAAAATGAAAGCATGACCTGCCAGGAGAGGATTCAGGGAAAACACGCACACATATGCATACACATACACACACACATACGTACGGTAACGTAGCATGACTACGAATTCCTAGTGTGTCTAAAAAAAAAAAAAAAAAAAACTTATTTTGAGTTCTCATCGTAGGAGGTAAAACTAATATACTGTACTTCAAAAATGATGAAGAGTAGGGATTTGATATACGGTTAAAGATCGATTCCCTATTCCATATCAAAGAACGCATAAGGAAAGCAAGAGAAGAGTGTCTGGAGTGAGATCCGGATCGGCATTAAGATTAGGTATAAGATCATTTCGGTGTTTTATTGAATAAGGAATCATCTTCTTGCATATCTGCAGCAAGAAAGATCCCAGAAATAAGGAATAAAATTTACGTAGCTTTATCTTAGAGACCACTTGGAAGAAGAAAAAGTTTATATAAATAAATATATATATATATATATATATATATATATATATATATATATATATATATATATATATATATATATATATATATATATATATATAACCAAATAAGCACATTACATATGTGAAAACATGAATAATTTTTTTACCCCGACCGGGACTCGAACCTAGGACTTATGATTACTAAGTCAAGGCGCTACCACTACACCACAGAAGGTTAAAAGGAATCCAACCATATAGCTTATATCTGCTATACTTAGGAATGAACGCATTCTATCTGAATGCCTCTATGTTCATATTACAGATTCCCCAACCTCTCTCGTGGCTTCATTTTAGCATTTAATTCAATTCCCAATCTCATTCGGGCCATGAAATAACCAAATAAGCACATTACATATGTGAAAACATGAATCACTTTTTACCCCGACCGGGACTCGAACCTAGGACTTATGATTACTAAGTCAAGGCGCTACCACTACACCACAGAAGGTTAAAAGGAATCCAACCTTATAGCTTATATCTGCTATACTTAGGAATGAACGCATTCTATCTGAATGCCACTATGTTCATATTACAGATTCCCCAACCTCTCTCGTGGCTTCATTTTAGCATTTAATTCAATTCCCAATCTCATTCGGGCCATGAAATAACCAAATAAGCACATTACATATGTGAAAACATGAATAATTTTTTACTCCGACCGGGACTCGAACCTAGGACTTATGATTACTAAGTCAAGGCACTACCACTACACCACAGAAGGTTAAAAGGAATCCAACCTTATAGCTTATATCTGCTATACTTAGGAATGAACGCATTCTAACTGAATGCCACTATGTTCATATTACAGATTCCCCAACCTCACTCGTGGCTTCATTTTAGCATTTAATTCAAATCCCAATCTCATTCGGGCCATGAAATTATCAAATAAGCACAATACATATGTGAAAACATGAATCATTTTTTACCCCGACTGGAACTCGAACCTAGGACTTATGATTACTAAGTCAAGGCGCTACCACTACACCACAGAAGGTTAAAAGGAATCCAACCTTATAGCTTATATCTGCTATACTTAGGAATGAACGCATTCTATCTGAATGCCACTATGTTCATATTACAGATTCCCCAACCTTACTCGTGGCTTCATTTTAGCTTTTAATTCAATTCCCAATCTCATTCCGGCCATGAAATCACCAAATAAGCACATTACATATGTGAAAACATGAATAATTTTTTACCCCGACCGGGACTCGAACCTAGGACTTATGATTACTAAGTCAAGGCACTACCACTACACCACAGAAGGTTAAAAGGAATCCAGCCTTATAGCTTATATCTGCTATACTTAGGAATGAACGCATTCTATCTGAATGCCTCTATGTTCATATTACAGATTCCCCAACCTTACTCGTGGCTTCATTTTAGCATTTAATTCAATTCCCAATCTCATTCGGGCCATGAAATAACCAAATAAGCACATTACATATGTGAAAACATGAATCATTTTTTACCCCGACCGGAACTCGAACCTAGGACTTATGATTACTAAGTCAAGGCGCTACCACTACACCACAGAAGGTTAAAAGGAATCCAACCTTATAGCTTATATCTGATATACTTAGGAATGAACGCATTCTATCTGAATGCCTCTATGTTCATATTACAGATTCCCCAACCTCACTCGTGGCTTCATT
>JAXCGZ010009607.1:102500-118311 GCA_037179515.1 Halocaridina rubra
CAATCGTCCATAATCCAGAGGTAAACCAAGGAACTGGATAAGACGTTTAGCTTCTTTCTCGATGTTGTGCTGAAATAAACAAATCATTTTTACCATACAGTGACATCAAGAAAAATCACATTATATAATCATTAACCTTTCTATGATGGTCCATATTAGCAGTCGTGAAAAAATTAACTTTGTTTATCTTAGTCTTATAATATACATCAATTTTCCCATTGCATTTTCTTTTTTCTCATCTTTAAGCCATTTTTATATGGGGTCGCTGTTTCTTGATAGCCTTTTCCAACTTTTCCTGTCTTGCGTATACTGTTCCCTAAGCAGGTATCCCGCATATCATTTGCTATATAATCCATCCCTCGGAACTTCTGCCTTCTTCTTCCTCTGCTTTCCCTCAACTTTCTTATCCATAACCCTCTTACACATGGTCTTCTGCTTTTCGCATTACATGGCCGAACCACTGATTCTTTGTTTTTGAATGGGGCTGTTTTGCTTGATGCGACTGCCGCGGCAGTCGCTCGAAGCAAAGCAGCCATTAATCAAACAAGACTTAGTGCTCTAGACAGTCGTTTGACGATCTTCATTGAGCCATGAACGATCATCGTTGAGCGATAATCGCACCTAGCAAAACGTACCTAAACTCAGTAATTATTGCCTGTGAGGGGGAACTTAGAAATGGATGCGTGGAGTTACAAGAGGAGATAAGGTCAGAAACGATGATATGAGAGGAACAGCTGTTCCTCTCATATCATCGTTTCTGACCTTATCTCCTCTTGTAGCTCCATGCATCCATTTCTAAGTTCCCCCCGACAGGCTATAATTACTGTGTTAAGGTACGTTTTACTCGGTGCGATTATCGCTCAACGATAATCGTTCATTGCTCAATGATGATCGTCAAACGATTGTCTAGAGTACTAAGTTATTGTTTTTGAATAGGGCTGTTTTGCTTCGAGAGATTGCTCGCACCAAGCAAAACTACCTCATTCAAAAACAAAGAATTAGTGCTCTAGACAATCGTTTGACGATCATCATTGAGCCCATGAACGATCATCGTTGAACGATAATCGCACCGAGCAAAACGTACCTTTAGGTCATAACTTCCGGGGAAAGGTCTAACCAGTTACTGTCACAAATTAATAATCCCCTTTTTAGGAATTGTGGGCATTTTCTAATGATGTATGTGAAATAGAAAAAAAGACACTTTTTATGTTAATTAATAGACCGGTTAGAATATCAGAGACTGGGAAAATTGTAAGTCTTAACACTGCAGATACCAATGAGCTTTTTGGCCATGTTTGTCATCAAACTCTGTGATTAAATGAATGGTTAATATAGGTAGGAGTTTGGTGTCTCAAACGTTAAAGTTTCTTGCATGGGTCGGAATATTGGTGTCGTGAAACTGTGAATAAATATTTATAATTTATATGTAAATGGTAATTCCAACATGAGTGATGGTTTGAAAGTCAATACTGTTGGATACAGATTATTCCACCCAGAATTCTTTCAAAAACTTTATTTGGTGTGTGTGTGTGTGTGTGTGTGTGTGTGTGTGTGTGTGTGTGTGTGTGTGTGTGTGTGTGTGTGTGTGTGTGTGTGTGTGTGTGTGTGTGTGTGTGTGTGTGTGTGTGTGTATTTAAAGCGTATCCACCACTCAAAGGTTCAGCGAAAATTTATTGAGTGATTAAGTGCGGCCTGTCAGGGTACGGTCACACTGAACGTGTCTTACTTCGGAGGATGCAGGGCAACAGGTTGCTTGGTGGATCGACGGCAAGAACACACAGGTTAGCTAATGTGAGTAGCCATACTGGATGAAACCTCATACAATATAGCCAATTGCATTAGGTGACATATGCTAAGTCTTGACGCCGTCCCGTGAACTTACCCGCTACTCTCTTCCCTTCAAGCAAATCGTGTTCAGTGTGACCCTACACTTGATCAGCCTTCCAAACAGCAATTGAAATACATGCTTGGCTCTCATATTGTTCTAAAATACTGAACGAATTTGTAGATTCTTACCTGCAAGTGTTCATAATGTACAACATGGAGTTTTGTACGCGGTAAGGAGAGCCATGCGGTATACAGTTTGACCCACAAGTGAGCTCTCTCACTCGTGAAATTGGCCCATCCTGTAACAGAAAAAAATCCTTTTAGCTGTTGCGCAACGAATAATATTAGAGTTTGCTATTTGCAGAATGCATGCTTTTGGTGTTTATTGTTTGAATATATTATACACTATGTTTGCTACAAGATTTTGATTTACTAGCGTGTTTAGAATATTCCCTCTTACATAAAATATATTTAGTGTAGTCGCCGTGGCTCAATCGGTAGCGTCTCCGACTCTGAGGCGTCAGGTCGAGGGTTCGCGCCCCGTCACGGTCTGAGGTTAGCAAGGGCATGCACTCAGCGTAAGGATTACATCTGCCAAAACAAGTCCTTCGCAAGAAGGCAACCGTCCTAGCCCTTGGTAGATAAGGGAGTCCGTGACGTAAAACCGGAACAAACATAAAATATATTTATTATTATGTTGGCATACACGTTATTATTATTAGACCTTCTTCTTCTTCTTCTTCTTCTTCTTCTTCTTCTTCTTCTTCTTCTTCTTCTTCTTCTTCTTCTTCTTCTTCTTCTTCTTTTTCTTCTTTTCTTCTTTTCTTCTTTTTTTCTTCTTTTTCTTCTTTTTCTTCTTTTTCTTCTTTTTCTTCTTTTTCTTCTTTTTCTCTTTCTTCTCCTTCTTCTCCTTTCTCCTTTCTCTTTTCTTCTTTCTCCTTTCTCCCTTCTCCCTTCTCCTCCTCCTCCTGCTCCTCCTCCTCCTGCTCCTCCTCCTCCTGCTCCTCCTCCTCCCCCTTCTTGATTATTATTGACATAGTTCGTGTCAAAATCATTTCTGGTCTGAAGTTCGAAGCCACCCTACTCCTTTTTTTTATCCTCTACTCTTCCAGTTTCCTCAAACTTCTTGTACCATACTCGTATGGTTGTTGTCCTTGATGGAGGGGCTCTGTCGTAATTAGTTCTAACTCTTCGTTAAACTTATATGGCTGGTTTGTGTTCCATAAACCATTTAAAACGTCCTGGCCTCTCCTCTACGTTCGATATGGATGATTTAATAAGGAAAAAAAAATGCTGGTTCATATAAAATAAACAAATAGCAAACCTTGATACAAACGAAAAAAATCTTTATACAGAAAGAAACGTTTAAACGTTGAACTGTAAAATGGCACAACATGAGAATATTTACGTTTTCATAACAGACAGATGCTGAACAGATAATATTAGGGAATCATGTGTGTGTGTATATATATATATATATATATATATATATATATATATATATATATATATATATATATATATATATATATATATATATATATATATATATATATATATATATATATATATATATATGCGTCAGTTAAATATATTGTCATATGTGAAAACATGAAATATAGTTTTGTCCGTGACTTGCCTTGGAACCTGCAACACACTTGACATTCCGTCAAACTGACTGAGGCATAGTGGATGACGTATTTTGAACATTGATGGATTGACAAATGTGTGTGTTTTTGGTACGAATTATGGTCAGATGTCAGAGGCTCAAATACATTCCAAATGTGTGTGTATGTGTATGTGTGTGTTTATCTGATTGTGCCCACGGGAAGGAACTCGATGCGACAGGAAGGGTACTCAACCTTAATTCCCCAGCCACTTCCTGTCTGTGTCCATCCCCTACAAAAGGGATTATCATGACATATAAAGAGGATATACATTAAGACTGTGACTAACCGTTCAAGAGCCATCCACACCAAAATATTACTCACTGTCTGTTATGTCTAAACTAAAAATGAATTTAAAAGCCAACATCATATCCCCCGTCATCCTCCTAGCTTTGAGTAATGGTAAGTCAACTCTTTCATTCTTTCCTCATAACTGAGATTACATATCTCTGTAACCAGCTTCGTAGCATGTATTTGAAATATTTCAGATATGTGTGATTAAATAATTGTGATTACCTAATTGTGCTTTTTGTTTTAAAGAGTGTGACACCGGGACAGACAGAAACTGCCCTCATCAACAAAGGCCCGGGCGCGAGAAAATACCAAGACGAAGGAAAAGAAAAAGGTTAAGGGCAAGGCAGAGATGAGGTAATGTCACACAAAGGAAAACGACAGAGAGAAAAAAACAGTCAAAGTAAAGAGGACTCAGAGATATGGAGGACTAGGCCCTGAGACGACGATTGATCTGCTTTTTGAAGGATAAAAGGTCATAAGAATTAGGAAAGACAGAAGGAGGAAGAGAGTTCCAGAGTTTGGAGGTAGATGGGAAGAAGCAGTCGGTGCACCGACCAATCCACGAGCTACAAATCTCCACACAGTACCTGTGAGATGAGGCCGCTTGGTGAGTGTTACGCGGCCTCGGCAGTGGAGGAGGGATGCAACTCGCCAACTCATCAGAGCAGCGATGGAGGTAGTAGCGATAGAAAAGCGAAAGGGAAGATACCTTACGGCGAAGAGAGAGAGAATCCAGGTTAGAAGTAAGAGAAGGATCATTAATGAGTCTGACTGCCTTAGATTCAACCCTATCAAGAAGATAAGTAAAGGAAGAAGCACCCCAGATGTGTGAGCAGTATTCTAAGCAGGGGCGGATAAGACCTATGTAAATTTTAAGTAACTGCAATGAGGAAAAGTAATAACGAAAACGAAACAAAACCCCCAATTTTTTGGATGTAGATTTAGAAATTTGGATTATGTGATTCCTGCAATACAAGTTAGAGGCTATATGGATTCCTAATATATTGATAGAGTTAAGAGGGTAAATTTCATTAGTTTCGAAGACTAGGGTTATCAGGAGGAGAAGAAGATAAAGAGATAGCCAGAAACTGTGTCTTGGAGGCATTGAATTTAACTAAGTTTTGAGTGCCCCATTGAGATACTCTCTGCAAATCGGAGTTGAGAGTAGAAGAAAAGGTGATACGAGATTGATTACGAGTAACAGATGAAGGTTATGAAGAAAAGGCAGAGGAAAAGTGAAGGGTAGAATCATCGGCAAAGGCGTGAAGAAGAGAGGAAGATGGGGACTGTAGAAGATCATTGATGAAGAGAAGGAAGAGAGTAGGTGAAAGAACAGAGCCCTGTGGAACACCACCGGAAACAGAGAAAGGGCTAGATGTCGCGTCATCAACAACTACAGATATAGAACGGTCAGTAAGAAAACTGGAAATCAGAGAACAGAAAGAAGGGGTAAAGCCATAGGCAGGGAGTTTGGCCAACAGAGCCTTGTGCCAGACTCTGTCAAAAGCCTTAGAGATATCAAGGGCGACGACAAAGGATTCTCCAGAGTTCCTCAGAGAAGATGACCATACATGAGTAAGATAGGACAGGAGATCACCAGTGGATCTTGCCTTGCGGAAGCCGTACTGGTGATCGGAGATAAGTGAGTTAGAAAGAGCCCAAGCTCGTAACTTCCCGTCTCTTGGTTGGTTCCATTTTGTACTTAGTAATACTTACATACTTGTCCTTAAAACTATGGATTGAGTTAGCATTAACTACCTCCTCGCTTAGCGGATTCCAATTATCAACTACGTTTACACTAAAGAAGTACTTCCTTACATCCTGCAATGAAGTTTTCTTACGAAGCTTCAAAATATAACCTCTAGTTCTAGTGCCAGTCATATCAAAATTTCGGACCCTATCCACTCTGTTATAACCATGAAGGAAATTAAAAACCGTCACCCTCAGTATTTGTGTGTATGAGTGTATTTTGTGTATGTGAAAAACAATGGCATTCAATAAACTAAACTCATTGTCAAGGTAGGATTTTTATTTTATTCTAGGATTATTTTTATTCTATTGCCGATAACTCTCACCCTCGAAGATATGTAGAGTACTATCTGTCTCCAGTAGCATTGATAACAGGTAGCGTTAGCCAAGCACCCATTAGACACGAAACGCTTGTTCCCTAATGTCATATTTTCCAAAAGTTGATAACTTATTATGATCAACGCCTGTGTAAACAGTGATTAAATATACATAGACTGCTACTCCCAAATTCGTAAAATGTTCGTATGTACCCAATTGCTCTCTCTCTCTCTCTCTCTCTCTCTCTCTCTCTCTCTCTCTCTCTCTCTCTCTCTCTCTCTCTCCTCTCTCTCTCTCTCTCTCTCTCTCTCTCTCTCTTCTCTCTCTCTCTCTCTCCTCTCTCTCTCTCTCTGTACTGTGGCATAAGTTAATTGTAATGCCATACCAAGCTCTCTCTCTCTCTCTCTCTCTCTCTCTCTCTCTCTCTCTCTCTCTCTCTCTCTCTCTCTCTCTCTCTCTCTCTCTCTCTCTCTCTCTCTCTCTCTCTCTCTGTACTGTGACTTAAGTGAATTGTAACGTCATACGAAGAGTAATTGCCTTTTGGGACGCGGTTTGTTGTTTCATGTCATAATCTGTGTTATGGATATTAGTGCCCTACACGGCTCATATACAAGAAGACGGAAATATGGACGTACGAACTTAATTACTTTCCTATTCGTTCGTATTTCATATTTGAAAATGAAAACATGCAAGTTAATTTTCTGAAAAACTGACAAACTGACTCCCAAGTAAAAGAACAGTCGGAATTGAGGCAGACGCATCAGCCAGACACACGCAGTTGCTATATAATTCATGTGTATTGCCGGTTTATAAATTGGACATATAAATTGCTAGACTGACAAGCTACCCGTTGGATAGAGAACCTCACTGTTGGTTGACCTGAGAGAGGCCATTTCTCTCCATGCATTTCCCAGCTTGACGGATGGATAAATGCTCCAGCTAATGGACCGTTCAGTTGGAGTAGCCATTTCTCTCCATGCATTTTCCAGCTTGACAGATGGATAAATTCTCCAGCTTACGGACAGTTCAGTTGGATTACTCTAATAATTGACCCCAAATATCAGTTCTTAGGCTAACCTTTCTGATCCGTGAAAAATAAACGTAACCTGTGAATCCAGATGCATGTGTATGCATAGATGAACAGATATATGATACAGTTAGAATTTTCTGGTCTTGCCGCATCTCACTGACCAAGTTTCAGTCCTGGAGCACTCTCTTTGGCCTGATTTCTTAAGCGGTGTAAACCTAGGATACCATATTGTTAGATAGCTAGACACACACAAATGGATTTCATAAACGCATCTAACGTGGTTCTGTGTATGGCTAGGATCCCGTACGGGATCCTAGCCATACACAGAACCGCGTCAGATGCGTTTATGAAATTAATTTGTGTGTGTACAGACAAGCAAACAGTGTTTCAATTCAAAGAATAAAAATGGCTCTTCTGGTATCTGCTACAAACCATTAGTAATAATCTCTTTTATATGGCACGCAAGTAGCACGTGGCACTTGGAACGTGTCACACCACTTCTATGTAAAAGGTTTAATATATTTCCGGATGTTCATTTTTAACTGGCGTGCCTCGTGGCAAGCGACATGCCACTATGGTGTGAACACGGCCTTAGAGGCTTTTGTTTTGAAAGAAGCGCACCCACGTGTTAGTAAATGTGAGAATTGTTAGAGGACTTTTCTTAGAGATTATGTGTTTGCCTAAAGGCACCCTCGAGTACTGACATAATATTAACATGATTTTAACGAGTTTTTATTTCTAAAAAAAATGTCTTATAGTAAAATGTAATAGATAAAGTTAGATTTTCAATATTAGTTGAAAATTAACATGTCTGTGAAGTCATATTTAATTTTCCGTCGAAAGATATTTCATGAAACATGTTCACGTCTCTCTCAAGTTTACAAAGCCCAAATAAGAATAATTTGTAAAATGATGAGAGAGAGAGAGAGAGAGAGAGAGAGAGAGAGAGAGAGAGAGAGAGAGGAGAGAGAGAGAGAGAGAGAGAGAGAGAGAGAGAGAGAGAGAGTCTGATAACAATTACTAGACGTTGTTGGACAACTGCGGATATTGACGTAATATATAATTACCGTTTCCTCATTACAGCAGTCATGCATGAAAGCGTGGGGGGGGGATACAGCCGGGTATGTATTGTAAATTTTGGGGACGAATAAATTTTGTCAATATTCGTAATAATATTATTTTTTACATCTTTATGATTCCCAATCCCATTCTTAAATTACTTCATTATATAAATATGTGTGTGTGCATATATTTATTTATTTATAGTAAAAATAAAAATATTCCATGGGATAAAGGATTTTTATAATATATATAAATTGTTTATTGTTGATGGAATTTAATAATTATTTTGTATCACTGAATTCCCAGTATTATAATAGCTAATAATGATAATTATAATAATAATGATAATAATAATAATAATAATAATAATAATAATAATAATAATAATAATAATAATAATAATAATAATAATAATAATAATACTAATACTAATACTACTACTACTACTACTACTACTACTACTACTACTACTACTAATAATAATAATAATAGTAATACTACTACTACTACTACTACTACTACTACTACTACTACTACTACTACTACTACTACTACTACTACTACTACTACTACTACTACTACTAATAATAATAATAATAATAATAATAATAATAATAATAATAATAATAATAAAACCTTTTGGTATTCATACATTTTTTACCTTATGTTTTATATATGATTAATTACATTTGTTAACAAAACTGATAAAATATTTTTCGGAAATATGTTTTAAAACTACATTAACGCTCCTGTGTTAAGTATTTTTCACAATATGTAGGTTTTGTGTAAATGGAGTGAAGTGACTGTAAAGCTATATTATTTTTTACAGTGTGTGTGTGCGTGCGTGTGTGCGCAGTTTTCACGTATGCCGACACACATACATACACTAATGCTAACTCAATCCATAGTTTTAAGGACAAGTGCGATAAGTATCACTAAGTACAAAAATGGAACCGACCAGGAGACGGGGAGTTACGAGTATGGGCTCTCCCCGTAAACACAGTTAGGTAAAATCACTCTCTCTCTCTCTCTCTCTCTCTCTCTCTCTCTCTCTCTCTCTCTCTCTCTCTCTCTCTCACACACACACACACAAACACATGAAAAAATTTTGTATCACTATACCTGGCCCTTGGAAAAACGCTGTGTTTGCAAAACCCGTGTGGCCCGCCGCATGGTAATGCCTCAGCGCTAAGAGAGATTCCCAAGGATTTCTCAGAAGTATAATAACTTTTCTTGGTTCGCTCGGCAATAGGAATCTGAATTCATTTCCGTTGTAGATGCCATCTCTTACTTCTGCGAATTAAAATGGAAATTATTATTTTTAGAAAGGGACACACGTGCTTCTGATTGAATTGGAAAAAATGAGTTAGCATAGTTCTTTTTTTTAATGTCATAGAGAAGGCTAGGGAAGCTCGTCTGAGATACTATGGCCATGTAGTAAGAAGAGGGGAGGAGGAACCAATCAGAAGAGCTAAGAACATGCCAGTGATAGGGAGAAGGAGTGTAGGGCGCCAGCGGATCAGATGGATGGACGTTGTGGGGAGGGGTATAGTTGAAGTTGGATTGGAGGAGGGACATGCAAGGGATAGGAACAAGTGGAGGAAGTTGACTCGAGCTGCTGACCCTGCTATTCAGTGGGATTAATAAGGTCGAAGGAGGAAGTTTTTTTTTTTATTATGAGTGTGACACCGGGACAAGCAAAAACTACCCTCATCAATAAAGGCCCGGGCACGAGAAAATACCAAGACGAAGGAAAAGAAAAAGTATTAAACAAACAAGAAAATTATATATTAAATTGAATGTTAACTAACAGAAGCTGTTCCCAACTGCATAATAGAGCTGCTATGCAGATGGGATAAACCCCAGCTATAAATGCCTTCAGGGGAAAGATTTATTACTCATAAGAAAAATAGGGTGACCATAGAATACCCATGCAGTTGATGAGGGGGGAGTGAGTCACTCACCGTGAGGCAGGAGTGGAAAGCTGTGTGTTTTTTGGAGTACTGTTGTTCCCTGTCGATAGCCATCTCTCTCTCCCCAAAACCCTGCAAAAAAAAAAATATATATATATTTTTGAGTGTATAATATCAGCCTTATTCCTGTTTCAATAAACATTATGAAATTATAATAGAAGTAATTAGTCCTTTTTTAATATATATTATTACCTTATTACTGTTTCAATAAACATTATGAAATGAGGATAGAAGGGATTAGTCCTTTTTCAATATGTCATATTACCTTATTACTGTTTCAATAAACATTATGAAATGAGGAAAAAAAGTAATTAGTCCTTTTTTTAATATATCATATTACCTTATTACTGTTTCTATAAACATTATGAAATGAGAATAGAAGTGATTAGTCCTTTTTTAATATATCATATTACCTAATTACTTTTTCAATAAACATTATGAAATGAGGATAGAAGTAATTAGTCCTTTTTTAATATGTCATATTACCTTTTTACTGTTTCTATAAACATTATGAAATGGGAATAGAAGTAATTAGTCCTTTTTTAATATGTCATATTACCTAATTACTTTTTCAATAAACATTATGAAATGGGAATAGAAGTAATTAGTCCTTTTTTAATATGTCATAATACCTTTTTACTGTTTCAGTAAACAGTATGAAATGAGAATAGAAGTAATTAGTCCTTTTTTAATATGTCATATTACCTTATTACTGTTTCAGTAAACAGTATGAAATGAGAATAGAAGTAATTAGTCCTTTTTTAAAATGTCATAATACCTTTTTACTGTTTCAGTAAACAGTATGAAATGAGAATAGAAGTAATTAGTCCTTTTTTAATATGTCATATTACCTTTTTACTGTTTCAGTAAACAGTATGAAATGAGAATAGAAGTAATTAGTCCTTTTTTAAAATGTCTTATTACCTTATTACTGTTTCAGTAAACATTATGAAATGAGATTAGAAGTAATTAGTCCTTTTTCAATATGTCATATTACCTTATTACTGTTTCTATAAACATTATGAAATGGGAATAGAAGTAATTAGTCTTTTTTTTAATATATCATATTACCTTATTACTGTTTCAATAAACATTATGAAATGAGAATAGAAGTGATTAGTCCTTTTTTAATATATCATATTACATTATTACTGTTTCAATAAACATTATGAACTGATCAGAATCGTTGTAAATTTCAACATTAATTGAACTATTATTTTCCATTGTAAATGGAATTCCTCATTGTTATAAAGGATACTTAGTAGAAAAGGGAGTCCGTAACGTAAAACCGGAACTTAGTGCTTATGAACTCTTAAATTACCTTATTTTTTCTTCGATTCTTCCTCTATATTTTTGATGATAACACTGAAGTATTTAAAAAAGAAATATTTTTTTTTTTTGGTTCCCATGTTAATGTTGTAGACTTCAAAATGTTTACAAGAGCTCCGAGTGCTTCTTCCTCAAAACATTTATTATATTCATGCCTCAAATCTGTCTACTTATATTGACCTTATGCGAGTTTTCTGTGAGAGTAAGTCTTAATATTATCTGCCAGTATTGATTTTCTCCTTTAATTATTAATCATTGCAGGCGGAAAAGATAGTTTCATATTTTATTTTCACAACTAAATAAATTCGTAAAGAAATAATATTGACCCTCAGATGATTATACAGAGGCACAGTGCCAAATAAACCTGAGTAATGTTCCGATTTTACGTCACGGACTCCCTTTTATGCCAAGGGCTAGGACGGTTGCCTTCTTGCGAAGGACTTGTATTGGCAGATGTAATCGTTATCCTGAGTGCATGCCCTTGCTAACCTCAGACCTGAGTAACTCTGGGAAAAAAGAACTCTTAATATTTTTACTTTGTTATTAAGATATATGTTAGTATCCGCTGTGGATACAAATAATCACTTATGTATGTGTTACTAAAATAAGAGATAAAGGTTGAACAGCTATTTTTAAAATTTACTTCTGTGAACTCCAAGGACCTTGAAGTGCAAGGGTTCTGCAACACAAAGGTTCTTTATTCACTGAGGTTCATTTTGCATTCAAGCAATTGCACATAAAGTATGCGTTCCACCCTTCTAATTGCCACCATAAACTCTGATCTTTTCTCACTTCCCTTTATTGCTTCTATTTCTCAAAGTTTGATTCTCTCTCTCTCTCTCTCTCTCTCTCTCTCTCTCTCTCTCTCTCTCTCTCTCTCTCTCTCTCTCTCCTCTCTCTCTCTCTCTCTCTCTCTCTCTCTCTCTCTCTCTCTCCTCTCTGCATACATACATACATTCATACATACATATATACATACATACTCACGCATACGCAAACACACATGCGCATATATATATATATATATATATATATATATATATATATATATATATATATATATATATATATATATATGATATATTAAATTGCAAAATATAAAACAATATATGCACCTGACCAGGAATCGAACCTACAACACACTTGATAACCCATCGGTGTGCATAAGGTGATACCGGCTGAACCACTCACGATCTAGAAGGATCAGGAAAACTTTATATTGACTGCTAGAACAAGAAATGAACTCACCATACGGAATCATCATTAAATCTTCCGCCTTCTCCCGTAAGGGGTTGCCACAACAGAGCAATAGTCTTCATATCGCCCTATCCCCTGCATCCTCCTCTGCTATGCCAAGCACCCTTATGTCCTTCTCCACCACATCCCTAAATCTTCTCTTTGGTCTGCTTCCCCCCTTTCGCCTGGCAGCTCCATTCTCTGAAGCCTTCTGTCAAAATAATCCTCATCCCTCCTCAGAACATGCCCAAACCATCTTGGTCTCTCCTATTTCAATGCAGTACTGAATGTCTGTTCATCTTACTCCCACTTTCCAACCTCACTTAGCAGTGGTTTCTTACTTCTTTTAGCCCTTCATTAGCACAGTCATGTAGCACCTTATGCACACTGATGAATTGTCATTGTGTTGTAGGTTTAAATCCTTTTTTCAATTGTTATAATATATTTACCTGACCATCGTGGATGCCTCAAGAACAAAGATTTGAAGTGAATGGGTAAACATTCCAAAAATGAGGTTGGGAAATTATATTAACATAAATAAATAGATTCAGTAAACTGGATTCACTCCGTATGATAGCAGTTAGCAGAGATATCTTAATTCTTTTAGGCATACATAGCGCCATATGAACACTGAAGGAATTCTTCGCAGGGGCAGTTTATATATATATATATTATATATATATATATATATATATATATATATATATATATATATATATATATATATATATATATATATATATATATATTTATATTTATATATATATGTTACTTTCAAAGGAAATATGCATGGAAAAAACTAAATATGTTATAAAACATATAAATCAAAACTTAATGAATAATATATATATATATATATATATATATATATATATATATATATATATATATATATATATATATATATTTATATATATATATATATATATATATATATATATATATATATATATATATATATATATATATATATATATATATATATATATATATATATATATATATATATATATATATATATATATATATATATATATATATATATATATATATATATATATTAGTTGTTTATTGTCGAATTAATTATATACATAATATAGGATATATTTTTAGGCCTATTAATTACGAATGCCCTTGTCCTTCTTTTGTTTTTAATATAATTTAAAGAAATATAATCCAATTAGTAACATACCCAGAATATACCAAACTTAGGCTATGCAATTTTTAACCTGTTTTATTGCAGTCACATTCACACGTTTTCTCTATCAAACAGATATTTTGTCCGAGTTACTCTCACATCACAAGCTCTTGAAATGAAAACTCAGCTCTTTGAAAAAATTATTTGAAAACTTAAAACAGTTAATCGGATGATCAATTTGTTTGTTTAACCTAGCAAAATTAACCAAGCCTGACCTATAACAAATTTCATGAGACTCCGTTTCCCAAGTGGGGTGTAAAAGTAAACATTAACTCAATTGAAAAATATCTGAGAGCTCTTAAAACGGTTAGTCGAAAGATCAATTTGTTTCTTAACTGGAGTGAATAAACCTAGTTGAATTAACCAAGCCTTACCTAAAACATATTTCATGAGACTCCGTTTCCCAACTGAGGGTGCGAAAGTAAACATTTACCCAATTGAAAAAATATCTGAAAGCTCTTAAAACAGTTAATCGAATGATCAATTTGTTTCTTAACTGGAGTGAATTAACCTAGCTAAATAAACCAAACCTTCCCTAATATTATAAATTTCATGTGACTTCGTTTCCCAACTGCGGTGTAAAAGTAAACATTCAGCAAATTGGAAAAAAATATCTGAAAGCT
The DNA here is from genome assembly GCA_037179515.1 of Halocaridina rubra. Taxonomy (NCBI): domain Eukaryota; kingdom Metazoa; phylum Arthropoda; class Malacostraca; order Decapoda; family Atyidae; genus Halocaridina; species Halocaridina rubra. The sequence goes on from JAXCGZ010009607.1 coordinate 116,807, forward strand.
CTTAAAACAGTTAATCGAATGATCAATTTGTTTCTTAACTGGAGTGAATTAACCTAGCTAAATAAACCAAACCTTCCCTAATATTATAAATTTCATGTGACTTCGTTTCCCAACTGGGGTGTAAAAGTAAACATTTAGCAAATTGGAAAAAAATATCTGAAAGCTCTTAAAACAGTTAATCGAATGATCAATTTGTTTCTTAACTGGAGTGAATTAACCTAGCTGAATTAACCAAACCTTCCCTAATATTATAAATTTCATGCGACTTCGTTTCCCAACTGAGGGTGCGAAAGTAAACATTTGCCCCCCTATTGTGAATTCTAGAGAAATGCTTCTCATTAAACTCCCGAAACTCAACCTAAGATCTGAAATCTTAGAATAAATCAGAGGCCATTATACTTAAATGGCTTTGGGGAAATTGGATTTGGAGGCCAATTCAAGTTCTGTAATTGCATTTCATTTGCAGAATATTGATTTTGGCAGAAACATGAAGGTTGGAATCTGAGGATGATTATGGGCGTGGCTACTTTTCTCAAGAAGGATTTCCTTACTTAATGCCGAAACTTTTGGTCTTTATTATTATTATTATTATTATTATTATTATTATTATTATTATTATTATTATTATTATTATTATTATTATTATTATTATTATTATTATTATTATTATTAATAATGATAATAATAATAATAATAGTGATAATTTCTATTATATATAGAAATTATTATTATTATTATTATCATCATTATTATTAATAATAATAATAATAATAATAATAATAATAATAATAATAATAATAATAATAATAATAATAATAATAATAATAATAAAGACCAAAAGTTTCGGCATTAACTGAATATTCTTGGATATTCATCACACATCTTTTATTATCCCTTCACATCTGACAAGTCATTACACTCTCCATCGTTTTTCTCTTTACTTTATGTATTCTTCGTGCCCAGACCTGATGAGGGCTGTTTTATTTTACAATTTTTTTTGGCCCGTCTTGGTGTCACAATCATAACAAAAAAATATTATTTTTATTATTATTATTATTATTATTATTATTATTATTATTATTATTATTATTATTATTATTATTATTATTATTATTATTGTTAATAATGATAATAATAATAATAATAATAATAATAATAATAATAATAATAATAATAATAATAATAATGATAATAATAATAATAGTAATAATAATAATAATATTATTGTTATTATTATTATTATTATTATTATTATTATTATTATTATTATTATTATTATTATTATTATTATTATTATTATTATTATTATTATTATTATTATTATTATTATTATTAATCTAGAAAAAAATATAAGCATATAAAGAAGCCCCGGGCAAACTTTTATTTATTAATGTTTAAAACTAAATGACAAAAATTCACTTAACTTTTCCTCGTGTCTGAACTCTTAGTTTCCACTCTTTGTTTGTCATTTCCTGTTGTGTACTCTTTTATATTTGCTCACTCTG
>JAXCGZ010009608.1:0-118138 GCA_037179515.1 Halocaridina rubra
CTGGAATTTCAAGCTCATTTAACTTAAATGAAGTAATTTGTGGAATACCAAGAAATGACAAATTATTCCAACATCTTTGGGGGGGGGAGTGTTAGGTCCCATAGTTTTAATTTTGTATTTGCCTGTACTTTTAGGTATGGACATGATGTTCTGTTACCATTTACACTTTTAACTAAAGTATTTGTTTTTCAATGAGCCTTTATAGCAGAAGGAATTTCATTCTATGAGTAATTTATTTTATACATTATTAACTAAATATTACACTAATCAGTGAGGGTGAAGAATTTCTTGTATTTTCTGTTGTTGATGTTCACTATGCTGTCTGGCCAAATAGCCCTGAGTCCTTAAGGAAGGCCATTGCCAATCCTGGGCTTTCCAACAGAGCTCTCTGGGAATGTATGTTGTATTATTGTCTTTTGTGCTTTCAAATAGTGCAATAATCCAAAACATGCTCGACTATTTGCAGTGATGTGTTACATCCTGGATGGGCATTGCTGATGGAGTCGTGCTGCCTCTTCTGAGAACTCAGAAGGGCTGGGTGATGCCCACATCACAGCTTGGCCGGATGGACTCGGTCTTCTTATGAAATGGAGGATTTGGTTGATGGATGTCAGGAGGTTGTACAAGCGGCCATGTGTTGTTGTTGAGTGACTGGATGGAATAGCGAGTCACTGGGTATGGATATGTTTGCAGAGGCAAGTTTGAGGTGGGTAGGGGAAAAGATGATGATGTTTTGTTTGATATTGTGTGCTAGGTGATCTTTTAATGTCCCTTGGTGTGTGGGTGTTCTACCATGACGTGTAGTGGGTTGAGTTGGTTTGTGGAGGCTGCAGTGAGGATATGTGTGCCTTTTTTTTTTTATTTTAAGGACTTTGGTTTCATAGTTTAAATGCTCTTAAAGTGTTGTAGCCTTTGATTATTTTCAGTGGATTATTTTATATAGTGTGGAGTGTTGTGGTGTGTTTTAACGAGGTTTAGAAACCTAAGCAGGGCTGACATATTCCATCAATGAGTGTATATATTGTTCTTAAGCTATTGTAGTGGTTTCATTGTTGTGTCCAATGGGTGTGTGGGTAAGTGACCTGAAAGCATTGAACCTTTGTGCCAGTTTATTTTTGATGTTTGTGATATGTTTTTTAAATGACCTTGTTTTATCGTGTGTTATACCAAGGACCTTATCATTACAATTACCTAATTATTCATACGGGAAAGAGCCCCAAGCTCGTAACTTTCCGTCTCCTGATTGGTTCCATTTTGTACTTAGTGATACTTATCATCCTCGTCCTTAAAACTATGGATTGAATTAGCATTAACTACCTCCTCGCTTAGCTACTTCCAATTATCATCTACTCTTACACTAAAAAAGCACTGCCTTACATCCTGCAAAGAAGTTTTCTTACAAAGCTTCAAATTATGAACTCTAGTTCTAGTACCAGCCATATCAAAATATCGATACCTATCCACTCTGTCATAAACATGAAGGAATTTGTGTGTGTGATAGGGGATGGTCATGGTGCAGTGAGGAATGTTTGTGAGGAGAGTATCTGTGGTTTGGCTGCTGTTAATTTACGTCTGTGTGTGGTGAACCATTCATGAATGTGGTGAGGGAGGGGAGGAGGAGATGGTCTGCAGCTGTTTTTGCATTTTAATATGTATCCGCAAGTGTTATGTTCATCTGCAAAGGAAGCTATGTGTACTTGATGTGAATGAGGAGCAGGTAGCTTGTGCACTTATAGGTTAAAGAGTATGGGTGATAAAACAGTTTCATGAGGAATTGTCTTTATAAAGTTTTTGATGTATGATGCTTGACCAGCAAGTAATACGTGTGCACGCCTGCCTGAGAAGTAGTTGGCTAGCCATCTTTTTGTGTTATTGTGCAAGTTTTTGTTGAATGCATTATTTGTTAGGTAATGTCGGGGATGGCGTCAGAGTCGTTGCTTTTGTCTAATGTGACAATAAGTGTCCTATGGTGTGTACTGGCTAAATTAATTTGTTAGGTCTTTAAGTACAGTGTTTGTGGTGCATAATAGTCTGAAACGAGGTTATGATGGGGCTAAAGAATTGAGAGGTGTAATTTGTTGAAGTATTAGTTGTTCAGTGACTAGATAAGTACAGAGTAGTGTAATGGGACTGTGTGAAGAGGGTAGTGTGGAATTTTTGTTAGGTTTGGAGATTGTGATAATGACGCTATATATCCTGATGTTGGGTATTTTGGTGTTTGAGTAGCAGTAGTCTGATATGTCAGTGAATGCTTGTATGTCTTTTTGTCCCAGGTGCGTGTTACTTGTATTATTGGGGTCCACAGTGGGATGAGTGCCTGAGATTTTTGGTCGTGTGCTTTGTAGTACAGTGCTTCAAACAGACATTTTTGTAACCAATTTTCTAATTAAATTGACACTAACTAATTGGTTGTCTTCATCTTTGTGCATTATAGTATTTTGCTTTTTAGTTATACGTGTAATACTGCTATTTTTCAGATGCATTGTATGGTGTGCAAGTAAAATGTATTTATTCCTTACTTAAGAGGCCCAATAATCTGTATAGTGTTAGCACCAGTGATATACTTCTGCTTTGTTCTGGGAAAATGCTTAAACTTAATATAGTTGGTCAGGAAATTAAACACAAGATCTTATCAATAAAATGGTAGTTTTTAAATGTCTTTTAATACTGAAGAGTATTTAAAATCTTGCTAACTGTGGAGATAAAAGTCATATGTGTTTGTGTTCAAAGAATTTATCAGATCCGATTGCCATACTCAGGAAAACGATCATATCTGCCAAAACCACAGTCTTCGCATGAAGGCACCGTTCTAACTCTTGCTACAAAAGGAGTCTGTGATGTAAAACCGATTGCATCGCCAATCGTATGAAAGAATTACTTCTCATTATATTTACAGAGGTAACAGAGACGACGAAGAAGAAACGTCGTATTCCGCGAGAGAAGACTTCAACCGTCTTATTGCGCCTGCGATACCTTTGCTGCAGGGTGAGTTTTTTATTGGTACACCTTGCTCGTTTTCATATAATCCTTAACTTTAAGGACACATATATCTCTGAATCCCATTTTTATCATTTGTTTACTAAAATATGAATCATTTCATGCACATGTATATTAAATTACAATATTGGAGTATTGAAGAGTAGTACTGGACTGTAAAGGACAGAAAAAGTACATCAATAAAGACCTGAGCCACAAAAATGGCGATCAACAGACGAGAACCTTTTGTTGCGAAAATTCAAGCGACTACCACCGACATGGGAAGCAGTGAAGCTTTTAGGGAGGAATATATTGGATATGAAAGTTATTTGAGATTAATGAAAATGAGAAATTGACTGCACTATATAACCTCTTTGTCGTCAAATTGGTTCCCTTGCTGGTGCCGTCTCCTCTATAACCTTCGACTTTATCCAGCTGGGCTTTTTTATATCTTATAATAATAATAATAGTTGGCCGTAGAGTATCTTACGATTCCTTTGTTTTTAATGTATGTACGGGATCTGCTGTCTCTTGTGCATTGCATGCATGTTAGCCATGGCAAGAGTAATATGACCATCATTTATAATATTTTTGTAGTGTTAGTATAATATAATTTACGAATTATTTAGTTCTTTATTGTATTTATTGAGGATATGATTTAAAGCATAAACACTATGCCTCATATTAATCTTTCTTTGTTATGATTAAGGAGTATGGGGTTGCTGCTGTGAAAATATAAATGATTTGTTGGGAATAAATATCTCAAAGACATATGTACGACTACTCAAACTGTGAGATTTCAGCTCGTGTATCTAAATTTGGTCAACCGTTGCTGGTAACAGTGTCTGTTCATATACCGTTTTATGCGTCAGTGTTAATCCCTATTATGGTGTGGACTAACAGTTTTGAGCTATAAGAGAATTAATGCTGGATACTGCTCTTTCTAGCACCCTGTGGTGAGCTCCAATATGGGGATGTCACTACCCAAGCCCCTTTCTCTAACTGCTGAGGTGTCCACTGACAGTTAATTACTACATAACAGAAAGTATACAGAATTAATGCTAGAAATTAATGCTAGAAATAGTAGCCCAGTGCCGGTCCCAAGCCCGGAAAAATGGGGAGGGTTGGCGTCAGGAAGGGCATCCGGCTGTAAAACCCTTTTGCCAAAACCCATGGATAGCAGTCAAGAGAATACCGAAGATGGCCAGGGCGTCCCCGCTCACGCGACGCACAGAGGAGCCCGACCTCTGTTGAAACTGGACGAGGGTTAGACGACTAGTGAAGAGATGCGACCCCATATGAAAATGGGAACGCAAATAGAGGAAGAAGAAGAAGAAGAATAATGTAATAATACAGTAAAGTAATACATAGATTAATGCTTTGATAGACAATGAATAGGTTTTTTCTTATCTTTGAATGTTGTTAACTCGGTTCTCTGTTAGTAGGGGAGCATCAGTACCAAGCCCTGCAATATTTGTACGTACATCAAGATATTTATATTTATTGTTACAAAAGTAAAAGCTATTTCTTTACGTCTTATAGATTACTCTATGTCATATGACATTAGAGCATTTTCTGTGATGACATACAAGCATACATAACACTGCTCAAGCAGTCTTTCAAGTATAATTGTGCATGAATTGACCACCATAGGAGCAATGTCAGTGTTTAATGATTTCTAGTTCTTACAGTGTTATGTTACATCATCTCTGGATTGGGATGTCAAGAATTTTGTGTTTTTTGACAAGACAAACGCATTTCCGCACTACCATGGCACGAAGTTGGAATCACTGGAGCAAACTATATACAGTTGATCATGGGTAAGGATCGTTTTCTTGCATTATTTTTGTATTTTTGTATTTTTTTTTACACTGGTGATTGTTAGAGGATGTAAGGTATGTTTATTGTCTCTTTGTCTCATATATATATATTATATATATATATTTTTTTTTTTTATGATTGTGATACCAGGACAGGCAAAAAAAAAGAATAACAATCTACCCTTATCAAGCATGGGCACGAAGAAAACATAGAGAAACAGAGATGGGGGAGTATTGTGACTTGTCAAATGTGAAGGGATAATAAGACATATGTAACGAATATCCAAGAATATTCAGTGTTGATGTAGGCATAGAAAGAGAACCGTAACTGAAGGAAGACTTAACATCGAACTGTTCTGGACAGTCTTATTAAAGTCCACAAGACCCTTCAACTGTAGTATCACAATGGGCAATTGGTGCCTTTTATCTTAATACCTCAGAACTAGGCATTAATTTCCAGCCAACAGGATTTAGTCTAGTGAATAATTTTAACTCTCTTAAATGTAGCTATGTACGTATTATAGTGAGCACTGATATTTTGCCCATGTAGTGCTTTATATATATATATATATATATATATATATATATATATATATATATATATATATATATATATATATATATATATATATATATATATATATATATATATATATATATATATATATATATATATTATATATATATATATATATATATATATATATATATATATATATATATATATATATATATATATATATATATATATATATATATATATATATATATATATATATATATATATATATATATATATATATATATATATATATATATATATATATATATATATATATATATATATATATATATCTATCTCTATCTATCTCTATCTATCTATCTATCTATCTATATATATATATATATATATATATATATATATATATATATATATATATATATATATATATATATATATATATATATATATATATATTATATATATATACAGTGTTGCCTCACTTATCGCGGTAGTTCGGTTCCGGGACCCACCGCGAACCATGAAATCCGCGAAGTAGGATCCGCCTATATGTACACAGATATTTTAATATATTTTTACGTTTGCACTGTATAAACCCTCCCTGCACTGTTAAAAAAATACCCTTTACATTATAAATAACAGCAAGCAAAGTAAATTTTTATGAAAGTGATAGAAAAATTACGGTGATTGAGGTGATAATGACTTGACATACATACTCATTTACAATTATTTTTTCATTTACGTACTGTATAAACCCTCCCTGCACTGTTAAAAAAACACCCTTTACATTATAAATAACAGCACGCAACGTAAATAAAAAAAAAATGAAAATACTGAAAATGTTTTTTTTCAATATTTTAATATTTTTGCGTATACCCATAAAATAAAATAATAATTTATCCAAAAAAAAACCGCGATAGAGTGAGACCGCGAACCAAGAAGCGCGATACAGCGGGGTAACACTGTATATATATATATATATATATATATATATATATATATATATATATATATATATATATATATATATATATATATATATATATATATATATATATATATATATATATATATATATATATATATATATATATATATATATATATATATATATATATATATATATATATATATATATATATATATATATATATATATATATATATATATATATATATATATATATATATATATATATATATATATATATATATATATATATATATATATATATATATATATATATATATATATATATATATATATATATATATATATATATATATATATATATATATATATATATATATATATATATATATATATATATATATATATATATATATATATATATATATATATATATATATATATATATATATATATATATATATATATATATATATATATATATATATATATATATATATATATATATATATATATATATATATATATATATATATATATATATATATATATATATATATATATATATATATATATATATATATATATATATATATATATATATATATATATATATATATATATATATATATATATATATATATATACCTCTGGGATTAGAGGAGTGTCACTGAACTGTACTGACAAAAGTTACAGAAGGGTTTTCCCCCACCTGTGGTGCCCGCGGGTGGGGGGATTGTGGGTAGCCCTTTATCTCCTAGAAGCTAATTGGAGTGATTGAGGCATAATAACTTCTAGCAAATGTGCTTGCTTTGAATTCAGCCACCCTACAAGGGGTATTGCGGCCATTTTATATGAATGAATGATAAAATCCTTATTTCCAGATTGATATTCTATATCCAAGTTTATTTTCAGGTTTTAATCCGCCACCTCACTCTCCGTTAAAAGTCTACAATGATTTAAGAAGAAGTTTCTGCATTTTTACCTCAGAACACATTTGAAGCCGCCATGTGGAACTGAAGCTCAAGATGAATTTAAGAACTCCATATAGAGATATAGAAGTGGCCACCGTGGTACAGTGGTAGCCCTTGCGACTTTGATGTGTCAGGTCCTGGGTTCGCGGCATGCCACGAACTGAGATTAGAAAGGGCATTCACTCAGGGTAATGGTCACAGTTGCCTAAACTAAAGTTCTTTGCAAAAAGGCACTTTTTTACCCTTAGGATAAAAGGAAGTTGTGACATACAAATATGATGTCCCTCTTTTTTTTTTTTTTTAATTGGCTTTTATCAATTTTTGATGGGTTAATATTCTTTTAAGTAACTAATCTATCGTACCAATATATTTATCCTGTCTAAATGAATTTGCCTAGCTAATTGTTGATGTGGGTCTGTCTGTATTAGATGTTTTCTATGGTTTTCAGGATTTCATTATAGAAAAGTTTTTTAAGTGATGGTTAGGTTGTATATATTAGATCAACTGTGTTCGATGATAAACATTGGCCTTTTTTTAGGGAGCAAGCTAAATGTTGCAAGAGTTAATGATTTTCTTCATCTTATATTTATATACTGTATATATTGTTATATGTTGGCAAATGATTTTGGAACCTTGATTGTTTCTTTTTTTTGCAGCACAAAGCAATATTTATTTTCGAATTTTATTTAGGTTATTTTAGAATATAATGTCAATGTTTTCCAATGGACTTTATATAGGATTATACAAGACATTAAGACAATATTTTCTGTTGGACTTTATATAGGATTATATTGGACTTTTCGTGTAGATTTTTGTTGGACACACAAGCTGTATTTTCCATTGGATGTTATATGGGCATTTCAAGTGGCAGAACATATACAGAAGAATGTTTTTAAGGACTGAATATCGAGAAAGTATTTTAATTTGCTTTTTTAGAATTACTTATGTAGTAAAGCTCATTTACATCACTTTTGATCTTGAAATAGCTTGAGTGTGTACAGTATTTATATATCACATTCGTCTCTGTAGAGCATTATCTTTGAATTAAGTTAGGCCACCATAGCTTAATCCATTAATATAGAGTCACACTGTCCAAAGTTATCCTTTAAAAGCATATATAAATTTTAGATTAATGATTGTGGCTAGAAATAGGAGAATTCTGTTATTTAGGCAGCAGGCATTGTTCATACTCTGCAAATGAAGAAGTCAAGAAGCGCCGATGAGGTAACTTACTGTGTTTTCAAAAGGTAGGTTTATTATTGCATATTCAACTATTGAAGGTCTTTAATGTTTTCAGGGCTATTTTAGCAGTGTATTAATAGGATTTTGTGAAGCTGAAAAGGGATTGTCCTTTAGCTTATGAGTTGTGCCTTTGGGCATCCAGTCTTTAGCTGCAATATGCCATGAAGGGAGACCGGGACTGTAGGCTTGTCTGGTAACTGTGTCTTGTACTTGTGCTCTCTTAAGTTAAGAATTATGCACTGCCGGGAGGGATAAATGAATATGTGATAGACTCGTAGATCAATATGTAAAACAGGTCAATTCCCTGGTTTTGCAGTCTGTGTAGTCTTGATATTGGCGTATGGTAGGAGGCTGGCCCAAACCCGACTTGAAGACTCTGGCTAACACTGAGGTTAGAGTCTTGAGGAATTCGCCATGCGTTTTCAGTCTAGTTTACCCAATCGGCTTGGCATACGGTTACGCTGAGTTCATAATGCAAGGGAAGGAACACGGGGACGGTCTGCTAAGCTTGCCCTGCGTGGCATAGTGTTAAGTGAAGGCTGCGAACGCTCTTAGGCACAAAACTTTTGCCACTTTAAAAGGGTCATATTCAAAGGTATAGAATACCCCACTTTTTGTAAATGTGTACATGTAATTTTAGTGAATCCGAAATTGGACTACTGTAATGACCTTCAGTTTTATGGGTGTGCAAGCATCGATATCACGTTCATATGCCAGACTGCTTTAATTTCTAAGGCTAAAATTATTGACAGTATGAAGGCATATATGGATAATTAGCTATTAACTTCAGATTTATGCCCTGGGTCCTAAAAGAGTTAATAGTTGAAAGAGTGTATTTTTATAATGTAAAATTATTTTATCTGCCAAAGAGAATCATATTCAAAATTTTTGGAGTGAATATATTTATCATTAATAAGTGTTAGCAATATGTAAAGAATTCCAGTTGTTGCTCTTCTTTTATTAGAACTTTGGAAAAAACATCCAAATACATATCCAAAATATCTCCTTGATACAATATTACTAGACTTTTGTTTTCGTCATGAAAACTAAAGGTGAATGGAATTGAGGTATCTTTAACTTGGTCATTGGATATCTTGCTTTTCATCCTTTTTCCCTACTGCCAATACATAAAGATTTGGAATGCCAAGGACAAAATGGCTACTTGAGCTCAATAATTTATATCAGGCTTCTTTGAGAAATAGACAAAACTAAACTAAGAGTTCATATTAAAGGATCATTGTAATTAGTCTTCTGTGAGCTCTCATACTTTTTTATATTTTTCTTTGTTTGCCCATTTATATATATTTTCTCACTGCCTTCATTATTGTTCTGTCACATTGTAACGATCTGCCTTTGCTTGTAGATCCTCAAATCCTTTATGATTTTTTTAAGGCATCTAATTTTGATGCTGTGATTATTTGTATTTTTGTAGGGGAGAGAATGTTTTTGAGCAAGTTTTAATCTCGCCATTAATGGTTTAGATGCGTCATACTTTTGGCTTCTCTTGTCATGTCTTGCCACAGTGGATTAGTCCTCTTCATATTGTCCTATCTCCTACCTCCTCCCCCGTCACACCACACTTCCTCTCGTCCTCCCTCACCATGTCCATAAACTTCCCTTTTTCTTACCTCTCCCCGTTCTACCTTGCACCTTCATCCTCATCATTCTCGTAGTATATCCCTCATCCCTCCTCAGATCATTCCCAAACCATTTAATGAAATCTTGTTTTATTTACATCCTCTGGAACTGCAAAAAGAGTTACTCTTTCTTATGTCTTTGGTGTTTAATTTTGACACTTAGCTAGGTGATTCTTGTTCCTAGTGTTATGTACAGTTTTGCCATGTCTTCATTCTGGCGAGTTTATTAAAATTTCTTTTTGTGTCTTGAGATTGCATTTTGGCCCTACATCTTCATTCTTACACTAACAATACTGTACCTTCTTGAAAGTTACTGAAAATGTAATAGTGCAAAAATTCTCCATAGATTTCCAAAGCTACTTTTGTTCCTTGCAAGTACAGTGTCTGGGTGCATCATAAATAGTGAACCTCGCCATCTCAATATATTAAGTAATACTGTACTTATTACTTTCTAAACAAATTATCTTCATATTGTGAGGTATATCCCCTTTAGGCTTGTGTAAAGCTATATGAACTACCAGGTATTGACAACTGGTACATTAATCCTTATTCCCTGACTTTCCAAATTTATTTATCTTTTGATGTGGAGGCCTTTTGTGTACTGTATTTTTTGTGTTTAGCAATACAGTATATAATTAGTTTGTAGCTGTGCATTTATAGCATTATCGATTTTATGATATTTCAATTATATGTTTGTGTTTAAGTTTTTCAGTTGGTAAAAGTTTCTCTGTTTCTGTACCAATTGTACGGTTGCCAAACATTTTCTATGAGCTTTCTAAACTTTCTTCTTCAGTTCATACTCAAATAAGATGTGTAGCTGAAAAATAGAATGTCCATAGCTGAGGTTTTTCTTGTAGCAGAATTTGGAGATTTCTCATGTGTATATATATCAATATAGTATACTGTATAATTTGCTTGTCGTTGTAACTTATAGAATTATTCATTTTATGATCTTTAAATTGTTTGCTCTTGTATGGTAGTTTTTTCAGTAGGTGAAAGTTTCTCCCCTTTTTATACTATTTGTAAGGCTGCCAAGCATCTTCTTTGAATATCTAAGCTATATTCCCATTTCCTACAGAAATCAGATTTGCAGCTGGTAAATGGATAGACCATAGCTGAGATTTTTCATTTATCAGAACATGTAGGGATGATAATTTTACACTAGTGTAAAATGTGTAAGAAACCGTTCTCACTTATTATACCTTATTGCACATGCCTAACTGCCTTTCTAGTAGATGTCTGCCCCCAAGTTATGCCATGTTCATGACTGCGGTGTTCTAATTCTCTGCATCTCGTACCACTTCTTTGTGGAGTCGATATTTCTGACTGCTCTTCTTCACCTTACACGGTAATATACATCATCTTCTGATAGCTACTTCTCTGTCAAATCCTCTTTAATATGGTGGTGGATATGGCTTTTAAAGAGAAAGTTTTAAGTTTCAGATATTGGTGTAGGAATTATACTACATTTCTTGACAGGGAAAAGGAAAATCTGCACAGGTTGAGTTTCCCTTTTGCTTAGGAGTTTTTATTTTTGTATTTATAAATATCTTCTCCCTTGAAGGATTTTTGTATTGCCATTAGAAAGCATCAATCCATGTAATTTATGTAATTGTTTTGAACTGTGGTTGGTCTTACAAGCTTTGATACAAAAATTTTTTAGCAGCGTTATTTTTGTTGTTGACAAAGTTGGATGCTTAAAAGTAATGTGCCATAATTGCTTTCATTACAATTGAGACACATTTGGGACTTCCCTTTTCTAGTGTAATTACAGTATATGTGCACTTTTGCTGCGGTATTCTTTCGAACCTCTTGTAGGTGATGGCCTCTTTATTGCTATTGAATCTGATGCCTGGTCTGATTATGGAACTTCTCTGCATCATTTACCACATCTGTGTGGGGTCGATGAATGTTAAGAAACTATTGTAAGATTAATTTTCCTCATCTTGTATACATTTTGTGTTTTCCTGGAGTTTTAAAAGTACCTTTTTGTATGATTATATTCTATGTTTGTATTGCCTCACTTTCTAATAACAGAAAGCCTTCTTTCTCTGTTCTTCTCTAAAGCATTAGGAATTCAATCATTTCTTTTTTGAAGCAGCCAATGCGTTGTCACATTCATTGGGTTTTTAAGAAACATAATCGACTACGTTTGCATGATAATATAGATTTAAGATGTTCAAATCATTCACCTTTTATCTTGTTTGGTTAGTTTTAAAAGAAAAATGATGAATTTCGACACATATGTACTGTATATATTTTGTTTAGGGAATCTTGTTTTTCTTACTACAGAGTTATGTGGTTCAATTCACCAAGCTTTGAGATGGAATGTTGAGGTATGATTTTGATGGAAAGTACAGAAGTTATTTTAAGATACTATTGATGGTGTATTCCAACTCAGATCGATGTGGACGTTTTCTTTACTTTGCAATATTTGCTTCAGTATGTTCAAAGAGTATAGATTGTTACCTATAGTTATAGAATTTGTAAGTCCAAAAAGACATGAATATGATTCTATATTTTTCAGTATTTTTGTGGGTAAAATTAAAGGTATGAGTGAAGTTTGTACTGTTATTCAGAGTAATTTAATTAATGGCTCTGCATAAATTCTGAAAACATGCGATTATCCAAAGATGCATATCGTACGTACAATAGATCTTTACTGCTACGACCTGTCTGCGTCCATCCTCATTCGAATGGGGACTCATTGTGACTTGAGACTGCAAACAAGATGAATATATAAAAGTCGTTGATGCATTCTGCATTCTTAAACCTGTATTCAACCCCATTCAAATGGGAAAGTTGTTAATGCATTGTGCATTCTTAAACCTGTATTCAACCCCATTAAAATGGGGAAGTGTATGGAACATAGAATAGCCCCCCCAAAAAAAAATAATGGTTTGAGAACTTTTCCTGGGGGGGGGGGGATATTGAAAAATTAGAGACTCGTGCGGAGAGAAAAGATCTAGTAACTGTGATGATTCCCAGTACTTAACCCCGTAAATCTTAGATGAGGTTATTAACCCAACCTAATATTTTGTGGTTTAATGCACTGAGTAATTATCACATGTCTGGCATGATTTCATATCGGTGTTTTAATAATCATAGCAGAGGGTTTCATCTGTTAGTGAGGTTGACACCTTTGCTATGAATGAACGATGTGAAATAAACATCGGCCATTCTATGAGAGACTTGCACTAACAATGAATGGTTCGTGAGTCTCTCATTGATGGTTCTTCCACTGTATAAAGCTTAAAAAATGCGCAAACAATATCTGGCACTAAGTATCATATTTAAGGAGTCACTGGAGTCGGGGGAGATTCCAAGATGCTGGAAACAAGCAAATGTGATACCTATCTTCAAAAAGGGAAGGAGGGATACGGCTATGAACTATAGACCAGTTTCCTTGACCAGCATAGTTTGCAAAGTTATGGAGAAACTACTAAGGAAACATATCTCTCTTCACTTGGAATCCTTCAACTTTTTGTCAGTGAGGCAACATGGCTTCAGAGAAGGTAGATCAACAGTAAGAAACTTATTAGAATTTTATGATGAGGTAAGCCAAATCTTGCAGGAAAGAGAGGGCTGGGCAGATTGCATATTCCTAGACTTCCAGAAAGCGTTTGACACTGTTCCACATGGGAGACATTAGGAAGCTGCAATCAATGGCTAGAATAGGTGGAAATGTTTTGGAATGGATAAAAACTTACTTGGAAGGGAACAGAGGGTTAGAGTAAGACACTCAGTGTCTGAATGGAGAAGAGTTAGTAGTGGAGTTCCACAGGGTTCAGTTTTAGGGCCACTTTTGTTCCTTGTATATGTAAATGACCTACCAGAGTCTGTAAATTCATTCATGAATATGTTTGCTGATGATGCAAAGATTGTGAAGAAAGTAAAAAACGAGAACAATGGTAGAGAACTTCAGGAGGCTCTAAATAATCTGCATGAGTGGTCAGAAAAGTGACTAATGAAATTCAATACTTCAAAATGTAAGGTAATGTAAATGGGTACAAGTGCAAGAAGGCTCAAGCTTGACTACTCGGTGGCTGGAGTACAACTTCAAGAGACAGAAAATGAGAGAGATCTGGGAGTAAACATACTGGCAGATTTGTCTCCAGAAATACATATAAATGGCATAGTAAGGGCAGCATATGCATTCTTATCAAATGTAAGGGTAGCCTTCAGGCACATGGACAAGGAAATGTTCAGAAATATTTATGTAACGTATGTGAGGCCAAAACTCGAATATGCAGCCCCCTTTTGGAATCCGCACTTGAAAAAGCACATAGCTAAGCTTGAAAAAGTTCAAAGACATGCCACGAAACTGGTGCTGGAAATACGCAATCTCAGTTATGATGAGAGGCTGAGGGAATTAGACTTACCATCACTCGAAGCTAGAAGAGTGAGGGGGGATATGGTGACAGTCTTTAAATTCCTTCATGGTTATGATAGAGTGGATAGGGATCGATATTTTGATATGGCTGGCTCTAGAACTAGAGGTCATAGTTTGAAGCTTGGTAAGAAAACTTCTTTGCAGGATGTAAGGAAATACTTTTTCAGTGTAAGAGTAGTTGATAATTGGAATTGGCTAAGCGAGGAGGTAGTTAATGGTATCTCAATCCATAGTTTTAAGGACAGGTATGATAAGTATCACTAAGTATAAAATGGAACCGATGAGGAGACGGGAAGATACGAGCTTTGGGCTCTTTCCCGTAAACACAATTAGGTAATCACGGGAAAGAGGGCTGGGCAGATTGCATATTCCTAGACTTCCAGAAAGCGTTTGACACTGTTCCACATGGGAGACTTATTAGGAAGCTGCAATCAATGGCTAGAATAGGTGGAAATGTTTTGGAATGGATAAAAACTTACTTAGAAGGAAGGGAACAGAGGGTTAGAGTAAGACACTCAGTGTCTGAATGGAGAAGAGTTAGTAGTGGAGTTCCACAGGGTTCAGTTTTAGGGCCACTTTTGTTCCTTGTATATGTAAATGACCTACCAGAGTCTGTAAATTCATTCATGAATATGTTTGCTGATGATGCAAAGATTGTGAAGAAAGTAAAAAACGAGAACAATGGTAGAGAACTTCAGGAAGATCTAAATAATCTGCATGAGTGGTCAGAAAAGTGGCTAATGAAATTCAGTACTTCAAAATGTAAGGTAATGAGAATGGGTACAAGTGCAAGAAGGCCCAAGCTTGACTACTCGGTGGCTGGAGTACAACTTCAAGAGACAGAAAATGAGAGAGATCTGGGAGTAAACATACTGGCAGATTTGTCTCCAGAAATACATATAAATGGCATAGTAAGGGCAGCATATGCATTCTTATCAAATGTAAGGGTAGCCTTCAGGCACATGGACAAGGAAATGTTCAGAAATATTTATGTAACGTATGTGAGGCCAAAACTCGAATATGCAGCCCCCTTTTGGAATCCGCACTTGAAAAAGCACATAGCTAAGCTTGAAAAAGTTCAAAGACATGCCACGAAACTGGTGCCAGAAATATGCAATCTCAGTTATGATGAGAGGCTGAGGGAATTAGACTTACCATCACTCGAAGCTAGAAGAGTGAGGGGGGATATGGTGACAGTCTTTAAATTCCTTCATGGTTATGATAGAGTGGATAGGGATCGATATTTTGATATGGCTGGCTCTAGAACTAGAGGTCATAGTTTGAAGCTTGGTAAGAAAACTTCTTTGCAGGATGTAAGGAAATACTTTTTCAGTGTAAGAGTAGTTGATAATTGGAATTGGCTAAGCGAGGAGGTAGTTAATGGTATCTCAATCCATAGTTTTAAGGACAGGTATGATAAGTATCACTAAGTATAAAATGGAACCGATGAGGAGACGGGAAGGGACGAGCTTTGGGCTCTTTCCCGTAAACACAATTAGGTAATCACAGGAGAAGAGGGCTGGGCAGATTGCATATTCCTAGACTTCCAGAAAGCGTTTGACACTGTTCCACATGGGAGACTTATTAGGAAGCTGCAATCAATGGCTAGAATAGGTGGAAATGTTTTGGAATGGATAAAAACTTACTTAGAAGGAAGGGAACAGAGGGTTAGAGTAAGACACTCAGTGTCTGAATGGAGAAGAGTTAGTCGTGGAGTTCCACAGGGTTCAGTTTTAGGGCCACTTTTGTTCCTTGTATATGTAAATGACCTACCAGAGTCTGTAAATTCATTCATGAATATGTTTGCAGATGATGCAAAGATTGTGAAGAAAGTAAAAAACGAGAACAATGGTAGAGAACTTCAGGAAGATCTAAATAATCTGCATGAGTGGTCAGAAAAGTGGCTAATGAAATTCAATACTTCAAAATGTAAGGTAATGAGAATGGGTACAAGTGCAAGAAGGCCCAAGCTTGACTACTCGGTGGCTGGAGTACAACTTCAAGAGACAGAAAATGAGAGAGATCTAGGAGTAAACATACTGGCAGATTTGTCTCCAGAAATACATATAAATGGCATAGTAAGGGCAGCATATGCATTCTTATCAAATGTAAGGGTAGCCTTCAGGCACATGGACAAGGAAATGTTCAGAGATATTTATGTAACCTATGTGAGGCCAAAACTCGAATATGCAGCCCCCTTTTGGAATCCGCACTTGAAAAAGCACATAGCTAAGCTTGAAAAAGTTCAAAGACATGCCACGAAACTGGTGCCGGAAATACGCAATCTCAGTTATGATGAGAGGCTGAGGGAATTAGACTTACCATCACTCGAAGCTAGAAGAGTGAGGGGGGATATGGTGACAGTCTTTAAATTCCTTCATGGTTATGATAGAGTGGATAGGGATCGATATTTTGATATGGCTGGCTCTAGAACTAGAGGTCATAGTTTGAAGCTTGGTAAGAAAACTTCTTTGCAGGATGTAAGGAAATACTTTTTCAGTGTAAGAGTAGTTGATAATTGGAATTGGCTAAGCGAGGAGGTAGTTAATGGTATCTCAATCCATAGTTTTAAGGACAGGTATGATAAGTATCACTAAGTATAAAATGGAACCGATGAGGAGACGGGAAGATACGAGCTTTGGGCTCTTTCCCGTAAACACAATTAGGTAATCACAGGAAAGAGGGCTGGGCAGATTGCATATTCCTAGGCTTCCAGAAAGCGTTTGACACTGTTCCACATGGGAGACTTATTAGGAAGCTGCAATCAATGGCTAGAATAGGTGGAAATGTTTTGGAATGGATAAAAACTTACTTAGAAGGAAGGGAACAGAGGGTTAGAGTAAGACACTCAGTGTCTGAATGGAGAAGAGTTAGTAGTGGAGTTCCACAGGGTTCAGTTTTAGGGCCACTTTTGTTCCTTGTATATGTAAATGACCTACCAGAGTCTGTAAATTCATTCATGAATATGTTTGCTGATGATGCAAAGATTGTGAAGAAAGTAAAAAACGAGAACAATGGTAGAGAACTTCAGGAAGATCTAAATAATCTGCATGAGTGGTCAGAAAAGTGGCTAATGAAATTCAATACTTCAAAATGTAAGGTAATGAGAATGGGTACAAGTGCAAGAAGGCCCAAGCTTGACTACTCGGTGGCTGGAGTACAACTTCAAGAGACAGAAAATGAGAGAGATCTGGGAGTAAACATACTGGCAGATTTGTCTCCAGAAATACATATAAATGGCATAGTAAGGGCAGCATATGCATTCTTATCAAATGTAAGGGTAGCCTTCAGGCACATGGACAAGGAAATGTTCAGAAATATTTATGTAACGTATGTGAGGCCAAAACTCGAATATGCAGCCCCCTTTTGGAATCCGCACTTGAAAAAGCACATAGCTAAGCTTGAAAAAGTTCAAAGACATGCCACGAAACTGGTGCCAGAAATATGCAATCTCAGTTATGATGAGAGGCTGAGGGAATTAGACTTACCATCACTCGAAGCTAGAAGATTGAGGGGGGATATGGTGACAGTCTTTAAATTCCTTCATGGTTATGATAGAGTGGATAGGGATCGATATTTTGATATGGCTGGCTCTAGAACTAGAGGTCATAGTTTGAAGCTTGGTAAGAAAACTTCTTTGCAGGATGTAAGGAAATACTTTTTCAGTGTAAGAGTAGTTGATAATTGGAATTGGCTAAGCGAGGAGGTAGTTAATGGTATCTCAATCCATAGTTTTAAGGACAGGTATGATAAGTATCACTAAGTATAAAATGGAACCGATGAGGAGACGGGAAGATACGAGCTTTGGGCTCTTTCCCGTAAACACAATTAGGTAATCACAGGAAAGAGGGCTGGGCAGATTGCATATTCCTAGACTTCCAGAAGGCGTTTGACACTGTTCCACATGGGAGACTTATTAGGAAGCTGCAATCAATGGCTAGAATAGGTGGAAATGTTTTGGAATGGATAAAAACTTACTTAGAAGGAAGGGAACAGAGGGTTAGAGTAAGACACTCAGTGTCTGAATGGAGAAGAGTTAGTAGTGGAGTTCCACAGGGTTCAGTTTTAGGGCCACTTTTGTTCCTTGTATATGTAAATGACCTACCAGAGTCTGTAAATTCATTCATGAATATGTTTGCAGATGATGCAAAGATTGTGAAGAAAGTAAAAAACGAGAACAATGGTAGAGAACTTCAGGAGGATCTAAATAATCTGCATGAGTGGTCAGAAAAGTGGCTAATGAAATTCAATACTTCAAAATGTAAGGTAATGAGAATGGGTACAAGTGCAAGAAGGCCCAAGCTTGACTACTCGGTGGCTGGAGTACAACTTCAAGAGACAGAAAATGAGAGAGATCTAGGAGTAAACATACTGGCAGATTTGTCTCCAGAAATACATATAAATGGCATAGTAAGGGCAGCATATGCATTCTTATCAAATGTAAGGGTAGCCTTCAGGCACATGGACAAGGAAATGTTCAGAAATATTTATGTAACGTATGTGAGGCCAAAACTCGAATATGCAGCCCCCTTTTGGAATCCGCACTTGAAAAAGCACATAGCTAAGCTTGAAAAAGTTCAAAGACATGCCACGAAACTGGTGCCGGAAATACGCAATCTCAGTTATGATGAGAGGCTGAGGGAATTAGACTTACCATCACTCGAAGCTAGAAGAGTGAGGGGGGATATGGTGACAGTCTTTAAATTCCTTCATGGTTATGATAGAGTGGATAGGGATCGATATTTTGATATGGCTGGCTCTAGAACTAGAGGTCATAGTTTGAAGCTTGGTAAGAAAACTTCTTTGCAGGATGTAAGGAAATACTTTTTCAGTGTAAGAGTAGTTGATAATTGGAATTGGCTAAGCGAGGAGGTAGTTAATGGTATCTCAATCCATAGTTTTAAGGACAGGTATGATAAGTATCACTAAGTATAAAATGGAACCGATGAGGAGACGGGAAGATACGAGCTTTGGGCTCTTTCCCGTAAACACAATTAGGTAATCACAGGAAAGAGGGCTGGGCAGATTGCATATTCCTAGACTTCCAGAAAGCGTTTGACACTGTTCCACATGGGAGACTTATTAGGAAGCTGCAATCAATGGCTAGAATAGGTGGAAATGTTTTGGAATGGATAAAAACTTACTTAGAAGGAAGGGAACAGAGGGTTAGAGTAAGACACTCAGTGTCTGAATGGAGAAGAGTTAGTAGTGGAGTTCCACAGGGTTCAGTTTTAGGGCCACTTTTGTTCCTTGTATATGTAAATGACCTACCAGAGTCTGTAAATTCATTCATGAATATGTTTGCAGATGATGCAAAGATTGTGAAGAAAGTAAAAAACGAGAACAATGGTAGAGAACTTCAGGAGGATCTAAATAATCTGCATGAGTGGTCAGAAAAGTGGCTAATGAAATTCAATACTTCAAAATGTAAGGTAATGAGAATGGGTACAAGTGCAAGAAGGCCCAAGCTTGACTACTCGGTGGCTGGAGTACAACTTCAAGAGACAGAAAATGAGAGAGATCTAGGAGTAAACATACTGGCAGATTTGTCTCCAGAAATACATATAAATGGCATAGTAAGGGCAGCATATGCATTCTTATCAAATGTAAGGGTAGCCTTCAGGCACATGGACAAGGAAATGTTCAGAAATATTTATGTAACGTATGTGAGGCCAAAACTCGAATATGCAGCCCCCTTTTGGAATCCGCACTTGAAAAAGCACATAGCTAAGCTTGAAAAAGTTCAAAGACATGCCACGAAACTGGTGCCGGAAATACGCAATCTCAGTTATGATGAGAGGCTGAGGGAATTAGACTTACCATCACTCGAAGCTAGAAGAGTGAGGGGGGATATGGTGACAGTCTTTAAATTCCTTCATGGTTATGATAGAGTGGATAGGGATCGATATTTTGATATGGCTGGCTCTAGAACTAGAGGTCATAGTTTGAAGCTTGGTAAGAAAACTTCTTTGCAGGATGTAAGGAAATACTTTTTCAGTGTAAGAGTAGTTGATAATTGGAATTGGCTAAGCGAGGAGGTAGTTAATGGTATCTCAATCCATAGTTTTAAGGACAGGTATGATAAGTATCACTAAGTATAAAATGGAACCGATGAGGAGACGGGAAGATACGAGCTTTGGGCTCTTTCCCGTAAACACAATTAGGTAATCACAGGAAAGAGGGCTGGGCAGATTGCATATTCCTAGACTTCCAGAAAGCGTTTGACACTGTTCCACATGGGAGACTTATTAGGAAGCTGCAATCAATGGCTAGAATAGGTGGAAATGTTTTGGAATGGATAAAAACTTACTTAGAAGGAAGGGAACAGAGGGTTAGAGTAAGACACTCAGTGTCTGAATGGAGAAGAGTTAGTAGTGGAGTTCCACAGGGTTCAGTTTTAGGGCCACTTTTGTTCCTTGTATATGTAAATGACCTACCAGAGTCTGTAAATTCATTCATGAATATGTTTGCAGATGATGCAAAGATTGTGAAGAAAGTAAAAAACGAGAACAATGGTAGAGAACTTCAGGAGGATCTAAATAATCTGCATGAGTGGTCAGAAAAGTGGCTAATGAAATTCAATACTTCAAAATGTAAGGTAATGAGAATGGGTACAAGTGCAAGAAGGCCCAAGCTTGACTACTCGGTGGCTGGAGTACAACTTCAAGAGACAGAAAATGAGAGAGATCTAGGAGTAAACATACTGGCAGATTTGTCTCCAGAAATACATATAAATGGCATAGTAAGGGCAGCATATGCATTCTTATCAAATGTAAGGGTAGCCTTCAGGCACATGGACAAGGAAATGTTCAGAAATATTTATGTAACGTATGTGAGGCCAAAACTCGAATATGCAGCCCCCTTTTGGAATCCGCACTTGAAAAAGCACATAGCTAAGCTTGAAAAAGTTCAAAGACATGCCACGAAACTGGTGCCGGAAATACGCAATCTCAGTTATGATGAGAGGCTGAGGGAATTAGACTTACCATCACTCGAAGCTAGAAGAGTGAGGGGGGATATGGTGACAGTCTTTAAATTCCTTCATGGTTATGATAGAGTGGATAGGGATCGATATTTTGATATGGCTGGCTCTAGAACTAGAGGTCATAGTTTGAAGCTTGGTAAGAAAACTTCTTTGCAGGATGTAAGGAAATACTTTTTCAGTGTAAGAGTAGTTGATAATTGGAATTGGCTAAGCGAGGAGGTAGTTAATGGTATCTCAATCCATAGTTTTAAGGACAGGTATGATAAGTATCACTAAGTATAAAATGGAACCGATGAGGAGACGGGAAGATACGAGCTTTGGGCTCTTTCCCGTAAACACAATTAGGTAATCACAGGAAAGAGGGCTGGGCAGATTGCATATTCCTAGACTTCCAGAAAGCGTTTGACACTGTTCCACATGGGAGACTTATTAGGAAGCTGCAATCAATGGCTAGAATAGGTGGAAATGTTTTGGAATGGATAAAAACTTACTTAGAAGGAAGGGAACAGAGGGTTAGAGTAAGACACTCAGTGTCTGAATGGAGAAGAGTTAGTAGTGGAGTTCCACAGGGTTCAGTTTTAGGGCCACTTTTGTTCCTTGTATATGTAAATGACCTACCAGAGTCTGTAAATTCATTCATGAATATGTTTGCAGATGATGCAAAGATTGTGAAGAAAGTAAAAAACGAGAACAATGGTAGAGAACTTCAGGAGGATCTAAATAATCTGCATGAGTGGTCAGAAAAGTGGCTAATGAAATTCAATACTTCAAAATGTAAGGTAATGAGAATGGGTACAAGTGCAAGAAGGCCCAAGCTTGACTACTCGGTGGCTGGAGTACAACTTCAAGAGACAGAAAATGAGAGAGATCTAGGAGTAAACATACTGGCAGATTTGTCTCCAGAAATACATATAAATGGCATAGTAAGGGCAGCATATGCATTCTTATCAAATGTAAGGGTAGACTTCAGGCACATGGACAAGGAAATGTTCAGAAATATTTATGTAACGTATGTGAGGCCAAAACTCGAATATGCAGCCCCCTTTTGGAATCCGCACTTGAAAAAGCACATAGCTAAGCTTGAAAAAGTTCAAAGACATGCCACGAAACTGGTGCCGGAAATACGCAATCTCAGTTATGATGAGAGGCTGAGGGAATTAGACTTACCATCACTCGAAGCTAGAAGAGTGAGGGGGGATATGGTGACAGTCTTTAAATTCCTTCATGGTTATGATAGAGTGGATAGGGATCGATATTTTGATATGGCTGGCTCTAGAACTAGAGGTCATAGTTTGAAGCTTGGTAAGAAAACTTCTTTGCAGGATGTAAGGAAATACTTTTTCAGTGTAAGAGTAGTTGATAATTGGAATTGGCTAAGCGAGGAGGTAGTTAATGGTATCTCAATCCATAGTTTTAAGGACAGGTATGATAAGTATCACTAAGTATAAAATGGAACCGATGAGGAGACGGGAAGGTACGAGCTTTGGGCTCTTTCCCGTAAACACAATTAGGTAATCACACAGACACAGACACATAATATATATATATATATATATATATATATATATATATATATATATATATATATATATATATATATATATATATATATATATATATATATATATATATATATATATATATATATATATATATATATGGAATAGCGACAAACTTGACCCCCTGCATATATATAATGCCATACAAAAAAGATATGAGGTAGCATTAATTTTTGGAAATTTTCTAAAGGAATTAATATTTGCCTCATTTTAATAAGCAAAGGCATATAAACTAGGTACAGTATATACATCATCATTGAACACAATTTATCATATTAAGAGTAGTAGCGAGAGTTTTTGATGCGGAGAAACTGGCGACGCCTGAGAAGACAGTGCACACGAGCGCTCCCCCACCGTTGAACTATCAAGTCAATCTAGCTGGGTGGCCACAATTTTAACAAGCGGATTGAGGAAGCTGGATATAAACACACCCTTCATATTCTTGGCTTTTCTAACATGATTTCTGTTTGAATGCCTATTACACATACGGAATACGAGTGTGAATCTATGTATCCCCACCACCAGGGATACAATTATATTATGAGTATGACAACGGGACAGGCAAGAAAATTGCCCTCATCACGCCCGGGCATGAAGAAAAGGCAGATGGATAAGGACAGGGAAGAAATAAGGGAATAATACATAATAGGAAAAGGATAGGCTGAAAGAATAGTCGAAGTATCTAGGACCTAGAAATATGGCAAATTTTGGCCATGAGATGACAATAGAATTGCTTTTTGAAGGAAGATAGATTATGAGAATTGGGAAAGACAGAAGGAGGAAGAGAGTTCCAGAGTCTGGAGGTAGATGGAGAGAAGCAGTCGCTGCAACGACCACGAGTTAAGAGACTTTTTGGACAGTCGCAGCAGCAATTGATGATAAGTGTGAGAAAGAAAAAAGTTACATTGTATATGAGTTACCCGAGCCTTTAAATCCATTTTCCTTTGTGGGAGCATTATCTGACGAGAGTAAAATTCAGATAAATACTGAAAAGTAAGATTATAATAAAACTTAATGACTTCATAACTAATCCAAGATATATCAAAGTATATTACTTTGTGATGAATAAAGAACATTTTTAAGTAGCTGCATACCTAGATCCATTTAACATTTTCCAAAATATGTTTAAACAGCAATATTATAGTAAATAAGGACAATATACTTATTGATTCCTAAGCTTATAAAAATATTGTGTTATAATTTATTCATAAATGGGGGCCATAATAGTTTGGTGGTAAAGTGCGCGAGTTGGTAGGCATCTAACATAGTGCTTGCATGAGGTCCTTCCTCGCTTACCCTGTGAATGACCCAAGCAGCGTGGTGGTGGACTTGTGGTGGCCTTTTATCCACAAGGAGCTAAGAGGCGTGCCTGAGGTATGTTGCCTTTTAATGTATATGTGCTTTGAGTCGACCACCCCCCTTGCAGGAAGACTACGGCCATTGTATATGTGTCAAATGTTTTTTTTTAGCCACCTTTATATGCATCGGAAGAGTAAATACTGGCCCAAATCACTGTATACCATTTGGTCTCTTTTCCCTTTCAGAACAGAATGGTCGCTTTTTATTCTGCTTCTTTTCAGACACTTCAAGTTCAGACAATTTATTTAGGTCACCATGTGATTGATATATTTAATATCAGTGGGTACATAATATATAAAAAAAATCAAGAATAGACAACAAGACATATTAGTTACTTCGAAGAAATTGAGTTTATGCGATAGGCAACAACAACAACAAAAACTTTATTTCCATTTCAATACAATGGGTATTCGTCAGCCAGGGCAAGCCCCAACCCCCCACTGTGGTGTCCAACCACAGCAGTTCCTGCCAGTAAACAGCTTAAACTCTCGGTCTTGGACGGGAACCGATCTTTCGACCTCGTGAATGCGAAGCCAGCGCGTTACCACTGTAATAACATATCAGGACCTAACTTTGCAGATATTTGCGGCAAACAATAGGAAAGATTTTTGAAGCTGAACGTTTTGAAAGGTAACAAATTAAGTTCCTGAATCAGACCATACTGTTTGATGGCACAATGCAAAGTAAGTTGTTTTAGCTTGCCGTCTTATGTTTCACCATCATTTTATGATTATGACACCAGGAAAAAAAAAATTAATTGCCCTCACCGGGCCTGGACACGAAGAAAACATAAAGTAAATTGAAGAGACGGGGAGTGTTGTGACTTGCCAGATGTGAAAGGAAAATAAGGTGTGTGTAACGAATATCCAAGAATATTCAGTGTTAATGTAGGCACAGAAAAAGATAATCCGTATTCGAATTGGGGTGGAGACAAGTTGGTGCTGAGGAATTAAGGCTGCATGCCCTTCCTAATGCCCTATGGTAAGCTTGATTGCAGGCCTGTCACCTCCCGAGTAGTATTTTAACCACAGAGCTACGTCCATTTACGTGTACTGTGTTATAAACCTTGGTGGCGGGTAAGATATAAGTTTCTCCTTGTCGTTGGAGGTAGTTAAAATGAATACCTTTGGTGGTGGAGGTAAAATAAATTCGCCCTTGTATTCCAGAGACATGTCATAAGAACCGAATAAAAGGAGGTACCCATGGTAATAGGAAAGAGGGATTTTGCACGTGTTCCCTGTGTCAGAGGTGGTAAATAAAGGGGATAGGATACTTAGGGGCTGGCATTTTTTACTGATTATTTTTCCAGGAAAAAATAAAAACAGGCAAGGATGGGTTGGGTATGCGAAAGGCTTACTATTTAATATTTTGATTTTTAGTTAAGGCTGTGTTGCCCTTAGTACTATTTGGCATCTTATATCTTGTAATAATAACTACTGTTGTTTGGCTATTTAGGTACCACTACTTATCCCCATTCAAATGGGATGGACATGGACAGGTTGAGGTTGGGAATTATGAGTGGATGGTCTTTCTAACATTCTGCAGTGGGCTCGAACACATATAAAATCCAACAGTTGTTGGGTCGAGGAAGACAACAAAGCCAGATTGGATAAGGCATAATCTAACAAATGCCAACATTCATCAAAATAATTGCATGTTCAAAAACATACCATGAATATTATAATCCATATTGTCTTTATTCCTATAGGAGAAAGATAAATAATTCCACCTTCCTCTCCTGCGAAATCACTCCATTTGGTATACCTGATAACAACCTTTCACTTACTGTTACAAACTTCCTTTCAATATTAGTAAAAAATAAATCTTATATGGTTACCTAGACTCTTTCTAAGACTTAGGAAAATGAAACAAAATGATGAATTTAAAACTTCATAAAAATGCATCCACAGAAATAAAAAATTTAAGATGTTCATAAAACGTCACAAGTAAAAACTTAATATTTTATGAGTGAGAGTCAATTTAAACTTTTGTATATATATATATATATATATATATATATATATATATATATATATATATATATATATATATATATATATATATATATATATATATATATATATATATATATATATATATATATATATATATATATATATAGTGTACAAAAGGCCCTAAAAATATAAGGAACATCTGTCAATGGTATACTTACAAGACTACCGCGACCACTGAGTTCCTTTTTAAAAAAATCTGGTATTGAGGGAGAGGAATTTCTAACTTGCATACTCAGCTTGAGCGATATTTATGGTGGCGAGGATGAAAGTATCTACGCTCTTATAATATTGTCATAAGAGGTGACTAAAGGGGATATTCCTGTGGTGAGGATGTCAATTGACTACTAAAGGGGTACAGGAAGGAGTGTGGTAAATCCTCTTTTCCGACATTGCTCTTCTTGATACAAGGTTAATGATAGGACTAGTAAACAATAGGCAGGTTTTGATGAAACTCTACAGCCTTGGCACATTCATAGCAACTGTTGGCTACTGTACCACAAGGTATTATATAAAACACAAAGTAATAATTTAATTAAAAAAAAGTAGAGTTTACTGAAGTAACAACGGAACTTTCTAGATATTGTACACTTTTGCACGTACTCACTATGCCTCACTTGTCAATTGATATCATAATTATAATATTCAAAGAACTCGAGTGACAAGCAGCATTCAAGTAAAACAAGCAACGAGTCATTCGTTTGGCAGAATCATGGGTCATACGCATTTCAATATTGTGGTTCATTATGGTGTAACTCAAGATTTGAAATTTCTTTGCTGTGACAACCAACAGTGCTTAGAAAGAATCTATCTACATACAACAGCACAAACTCCTTGCAGGTGGTTGGCCATGTCAAAGCACATGCACAACATTTACTTCTTATTCAATAAATACAAACCAAGCCATTATTTGTACATTCAATAAAAAATAATTACAATATTTTAGCTCAACTCAATATAAACCCATCCATTTCTCTCTTAATAACAAGCAACAAAGCATCCCCTTTACTCTCACTTGTTCCAAAACAATCCTATACATACAGAGACTCAACATCCTTCCAGAATTCTTCGTATTCCTAGACTCTATGCGGGCGATATATACAAAAGGAGTTCTTTCCAAGGCAAATGCTTCCCAAATTTAGTAAAATATTATGAATATACAAGACACCCAGAAACTCGTACTATTGTTCCTCGCCTCATGAGATGAGAATATACAAAAACAGAAAATACACTCTGGGAGACAGAGGATGTTAAAATTTCCACTTTAAGTACACCCACCCCTCTCACAATGGCAAAAACAAATATGGTCTCCTGATAAATAAATAACTTGATATCTCACCTCGTGTGAATACATTTATAAGGGTAGTAATAAACTATACAAGGCCTGTGTATGAATTACCTATATAATGATGAACTGGGTTGCCAGAGAGAGTTCCATGGGGTCTAGATTGTTGTTGTTGCGGAGCACAATTCGGAAAACTATTTTGAGGAGAAGAGATGCAGGGAGGGTACTGGTAACATCTGTTTGGCAATTGTTGAAGCTGTTGTCCACTTGGTGACAAATTTGATCGATTTGTAGACTGAGACATACCCCTGGAAACAGGATAATAAATGTTGATGTTGTGTAGTTTACTTAAAATTGTCCAAAATAGCACATTATTATAGAGAAATCATGTTTACTTCATATGCTCATATCCAAGAGCCATTTGGGTATATAAGTAAAAAGTAGTGTTTTTAATACAGTAGATTTTGTGAAGTCAGTAATTTAAGTGAGTACAATATAAAATATGAGGGAAAAGGCGAAAAAGACTATCTTCATTAGCCTAATGATAAAAGCAATATCAAAATATTGCCTGTCCAGTGGCTTCCCTTTAAAAAAAATTATGATACAGTACTTACCTTGACCAAGTAGGGAAGCAGACTTGAGAAGACATTGGGTTTCTGTATGAACCACTTGCTGCAGATTAAAAGAGGAATCAGGTTCAGTAATATCGAATATCATACAAAATATTACTACAATCAAGAGCTATTAATGGAAGTGAATAAAAAATGACTTCAGAGTCAAGGAAATCTACAACTCTTAAAATATTAATATTTTTTAGAGGATATATCGTACTGGAAAAAGGAGGGAAGCAGCACTGACTCAGAAGGACAGACCTGGTAGTGGGGAGAAGTAAGAATGTTATCAACACATTCCCTGTATTTTGCAAGAAACAGCTAAATGGGATATCTCTTGTGGAGGAGATTTAATTTCAGGATTATATTTCCTATATGTTTTAAGAAATGCCTAAAAGGAGTAGGGACGATAAAGGCCATATCAGTTTCTTCATCTCTGGATGTCTTTCCTGCCAATGAACAGCTGAGAGAAGATGTGATGATGAAGAGGATATGACTGAGGTTGAAGAGGGTATGATAATGTCCTGCTGTCTCCTCTTCATGGTAAGTGGTAGCCACTCTGCTACCTTAAACAGGACATAGAATCACAGTTTAAATCCACACACAAATTACATAATTGTGGTTACGGGAAAGAGCCATATGCTAGTAACTCCCTGTCTTACACTCATTATGGAACAATTTCTCCCTGGCAAGAATAACTCCTATTTTGATGGAAGTTATGCAACAAGTGACTATCTTCTTATATTCCTCACAAAAAATTTCGTACATTTCTTGTACAGATTTGTTGTTAAATAAGGTCTTCCAGTCAATAACTGCAAAAAGCTCACTAGTTTTTATAAAATCTCCTTTCGGCTATTTCCCTCTCGGTGCCTCTACTTTCAGGCATAATATCTTCGATTATATACTCAGTCAACAACACACATTGGTCACTTTCTCCAGTTGCCGGCTCATACTCAATTTTTTTGTTTAATATCCAAACATTATCTGCGAATAATAAATCAAGCAGCGATGGTTCAATAATGAGTTTAACACAGGGAGTTACGAAAATATGGCTCATTCCCGTAAATACAATTAGGTAATTACACAAGAAGCAATTATATATATGTAAAGGACCTACCAGTCTGTAAATTCCTTCTTGAATATGTTTGCAGATGAAAGTCCAAAGCCTGAATATGCAGCCCCCTTTTGGAATCCACACTTGAAAAAGCACATAGATATGCAGGAAAAACTTCAGTCATGCCATGAAATTGGTGGCAGAAATACGCAATCTCAGTTATGAGGAGAGGCTGAGGGAATTACTTACAATTACTCAAAGCTAGGAGAATGAGGGGGGATATGGTGACGGTTATCAAATTCCTTCATGGTTTTGAAAGAGTGGATAGGGATCAACTATGTATTGTATATCTTAAAGACACATGATGCAAGCTTGTGCATTTCTTAAAACGTTGGAACCATCCAAAACTTGCTGCATATAACCCACCAAGGAATCAATATATTCTAGAAATTTATGAGTAAAGTCATATGGGTACTATCGAAATCATAAACTCAGTTGTTAATATTGCATGGGAGAGAAAGTGTAGGATCTTGATTATATGATATTATAATCATAGAGAGACAGACTGGATAAATCGTGACCTGCACAGTGTGGGGAAGACTCATTTGGGGCAAGATTACTGTACTAGATTATGTACAAGGGAATTTTCTATACCAACATGTACTGGAACTGACGAGGGCCAGGGGTGGGGATGAAAAATCGCTGCTTGATCTGGTATTCACAGATAATGTTTTGGATATTGAAAAAATCGAGTATAAACCACCAACTGGAAAAAGTGTTGTTGACTGAGTGTATCATCGAAGATATTATGCCTTAAAGTAGAGGCACCGAGAAAGACACGAAAAGGAACTATCCGAGAGGAGATTACATAAAAATTAATCAGTTTTTTGCAGTTATTGACTGGAAGAACTTATTTAACAACAAATCTGTACAAAAAATTTACAAAGTCTTTTGTGAGGAATATGGGAAGATGTCACTTACTGCATAACTTCCACCAAAACAGGAGTTATGCATGCCATAGAGAAATGGTTCAATAATGAGTGTAAGAGAGCTAAGGAGTGGAAAGAGATATACTGGAAAAGGTATAGGAGGAAAAAACAGAATTGCCTGGCAGATTTATAAAAGATCAAGAAATTATTAACTAAGTAAAGAATGAGAGGCAAATGAGGATAGATGAGTGAACATGTATACAGACAACAAGTGAGCATTCAAACGTACAGACAGACGGACACTAATGCATTTGCATATTGTTGCATTATTAAGTATATTGATTCCTTGCTGTATTATATAATGTTTCAGTAATGTATATACATTATATGTATTGTTTCATTTCTTATATAACTAACCAATGCCTCTCTTATGTAAATATATAAATCATTTGATACCATATGGCAACTCTCGCCATTAAATAATATAGCGTAATACAATAGTCAGACAAGTTTCAGCCTAGTCTAGTGCCTTGTTAGTCACGCAATCCAGTGTCTCTCCCATTTGTTCCTGTGTTTCTTGTAATAGACTTTAAAGTCAGAACAGAGTGTTTCCTTCAGACACCTATATCAACATGGCAAAATGAGTAGTGTGAACATTTTTCAGGTTTTGTGTTTCTTTACGGCGAAAAAAGAACCTTGTATAATCAGCCAACTCATTAAACCCCTTCAGTAATGCTTTGCCTTTGGATTTACACGTAGTACAAGACATTCTATTGCAGAGTATTGTGCTTAGGAGTTTAGTAGAGTGAGTCAGTACAATGCAACCCCCCCCCCAGTGGTGTATTATGGCTTTTTCACATACGTATCGCTACGAGAGGGCTCTTTACCCTCCCCATCACAGAGTCATCAAGTGCACCCTTCCACTCCGATGTCTGCATGATGACTGATGCTTGTAACCCGCCGCCGCAATTAATTGTCACGAGCCTCCCCACCTGAGTATTACCACCTGGGCTCACCTGCATGCGCTTCACTCAAGCACAATGACAGAGGTGTATCCCACAAACTATTCACTACATTTTACCCAGGAGACTGTTTTACATTCCTGAATTTTACTCATTCCGAGCCTTACCTGCCTTTTTCTACTGCACACCAGTTGATTCTCCTTCTCTTGCCCATTCTGGAGACTCCCCACATGCCTTGTACGACCTGTACAACTTCCTCACTGCTCCTCATGAGGAATATGAGGCAGAAGATGCTGCATACTCCCACATTACGGCCACACGAGACAGCATCGATGATATCCCCCAAATTCTGAAGTTTCTAAAAGATTCTGAGCAATGCCGACTTCACCAGGACAACTTACGAAAAGGTTTACGGCACTCCTACAGACGATGTCACACATGTGATTACCTAATTGTGTTTACGGGAAAGAGCCCAAAGCTCGTGTCTTCCCGTCTCCTCATCGGTTCCATTTTCTACTTAGTGATACTTATCATACCTGTCCTTAAAACTATTGATTACGATAGCATTAACTACCTCCTCGCTTAGCGCATTCCAATTATCAACTACTCTTACACTGAAAAAGTATTTCCTTACATCCTGCAAAGAAGTTTTCTTACCAAGCTTCAAACTATGACCTCTAGTTCTAGAGCCTGCCATATCAAAATATCTATCCCTATCCACTCTATCATAACCATGAAGGAATTTAAAGACTGTCACCATATCCCCCCTCAATCTTCTAGCTTTGAGTGATGGTAAGTCTAATTCCCTCAGCCTCTCATCATAACTGAGATTACGTATTTCTGGTACCAGTTTCGTGGCATGTCTTTGAACTTTTTCAAGCTTAGCTATGTGCTTTTTCAAGTGCAGATTCCAAAAGGGGGCTGCATATTCGAGTTTTGGCCTCACACAGGTTACATAAATATTTCTGAACATTTCCTTGTCCATGTGCCTGAAGGCTACCCTTACATTTGATAAGAATGCACACGCTGCCCTTACTATGCCATTTATATGTATTTCGGGAGACAAATCTGCTAGTATGTTTACTCCTAGGTCTCTCTCATTTTCTGTCTCTTGAAGTTGTACTCCAGCCACCGAGTAGTCAAGCTTGGGCCTTCTTGCACTTGTACCCATTCTCATTACCTTACATTTTGAAGTATTGAATTTCATTAGCCACTTTTCTGACCACTCGTGCAGACTATTTAGATCTTCCTGAAGTTCTCTACCATTGTTCTCGTTTCCTACTTTCTTCACAATCTTTGCATCATCTGCAAACATATTCATGAATGAATTTACAGACTCTGGTAGATCATTTACATATACAAGGAACTCTGTGGAACTCCACTGCTAACTCTTCTCCATTCAGACACTGAGTGTCTTACTCTAATCCTCTGTTCCCTTCCTTTTAAGTACCTTTTTATCCATTTCAAGACATTTCCACCTATGCTAGCCATTGCTTGCAGCTTCCTAATAAGTCTCCCATGTGGAACAGTGTCAAATGCTTTCTGGAAGTCTAGGAAGCGTCTGACACTGTTCCACATGGGAGACTTATTTGGAAGCCGCAAACAATGGCTAGAATAGGTGGAAATGTCTTGAAATGGATAAGAACTTACTTAGAAGGAAGGGAACAGAGGGTTAGAGTAAGACATTCAGTGTCTGAATGGAGAAAGGTTAGTAGTGGAGTTCCACAGGGTTCAGTTTTAGGGCCACTTTTGTTCCTTGTATATGTAAATGACCTACCAGAGTCTGTAAAATCATTCATGAATATGTTTGTAGATGATGCAAAGATTGTGAAGAAAGTAGGAAACAAGAACAATGGTAGAGAACTTCAGGAAGATCTAAATAGTGGCACAGCTGCCCTGCTCACAAAAGCTCTACCTAACAACTCCACAACCCCGACAAACTTGTCTGTTATTGTCTATTCCCAGGTTACACCAGTACCTCCTATGACACATAGCCCTCCTGTTCATCCGTCTGCCAAACCTGTTTTCATGGCTACGACCAAAACTGTTTCTCCTACTCCAAGCAAACCAGTGCCACAGAGCCCACCCACTCTTGTCAGTGGCATTGGAGGTGGCACGATTTTGCTGTCTTGATAAACCTTCAAAACTTTTCACGAGAGAAATAGCTCATACAGCTTCGTACGTGTATCTCTCTTGTCTGTATATATGTATATATACTGTATATCCTAGAGACACATGATGCAAGTTTGCGCGTTTCTTAAAACGTTGGAACCATCCATAACAACAGTAGATCGCATGTTCGTTAAGTAATGGAGCATATATATATATATATATATATATATATATATATATATATATATATATATATATATATATATATATATATATATCATATTAATCCCTCGTTATATTGCGGTTCACCTATCGCGAATTCAGTGCATCGCGGATTTTTTTTTTCTTTTTTTGGGGGGGGGGGAATTCTTCTAGATGATTGTGATACCAGGAAGGGCCAAAAAATGATAAAATGAAAAAGCCTTTGTAAGGCTGTAAAGAGAAACAGAGATGGAAAGCGTAATGACCTGTCAGATGTGAAGGGATTATAAAAGATGTGTAATGAATATCCAATTCTCTGCTGGATTTTAATATACAGCTAGTTCTCAGAATAACGCCCAGATAGGTTCTCAGAAGTGTCTTGTAAATGGAAAATCACGTGAAAAAACGAGTAATTTTCCATAGGAAACAATGATAAAGGGCATAGATACATTCCAAACCTTACATAGACACACCATGCCAAAGATATAAGATAAGTAAAAAACATATTTTATTACTACATAGCAAAGCAGAAACCCTGTATCTATTTTTAAGAGAATACAAAAGAGATTCATATTCACTGTACAGCTAGAAATTAACATACATTACTGTACTGTACTCTATTATGCAGTGGGAAACAGTCATACAGTACACTGGGATATGCATGGTGGCCGTGAGCAGAAGAGGAGGAGGATGCAAGAGAACGAACCTCTATCTGCAAATGTAAACAAAGATAATATAAAAATTATAAATAACCAAAGCAAGACTAAAAAACGAAAAGAAAAATTATGCAATGCCTAAATTACCGTATGACAGATTAAAAAAACTTAATCTACATTCTCTGGAGAGGCGCAGAATTAGGGAGAATATGACTGAGGTGTATAAATGGTTTAAAGGGATTAACAAGGGCGATATTAATAAAGTTTTAAAAATTCATGATCAAACCAGAACTCGTAATGGGTAATGGTGTCGGAGTGTTACTTACTCCGTTATAATTATTAGTACCAGACGGGTACAAGGTAAGAATGGACAAGCAGTGATTCCTTTATCTTAATTTATTCTAGAGTACAACACATCTTCGACGCCTCAATGCCCCCACCCTATGATTATCACAATCTCTGATCTATTCGTGCCCCTGGCAAAGTTCTAACTAACTGTGTCTGCCCTGGGTGGTTCTTGAAATACCCCCGGGGCAGGGCGTGGCTTGACATCCAATCCTGCCAATGAACTCGAGTGACATCTAGTCCTGCAAATCAACGCCAGGTTCGAAGTGGAGTCCGACCCTATTTTGGGGCGGAGCTGTTTCAACAAACCTGTAGAACGGAAAAGTTCCAGGTCAGAGCGTGGCTATTGGGTAACTCTCCAGGGCATGTACATATGTATGGGCCACATGTTTGTGTTTCTTGTTGTTCAGGAAATGGCTAACTTCCGGGCCTTTCATCCTCACCGGGTACTCGATGCCAGATGCTAAGTCTCATGGTTCCGGTCATATATCTCCTTGACACTTTCTACAAACATTGACCGTACCGAAGAAAAACAATTGGGAGAGTATTCTATTTCACCCTTGACCTCTAGCCTCTCACGTTTCTCTTCACGACTTGTTACAGTTTCAGATTCTGGCTTCGGCGTACCGGAAGTCATACGACATCCCTCCCAACCAAAACTGAAATATCCCTTATTTCAGTCGAAGCATGGGATATCTTTTGAGAGCTCTTGGATATATCCTAGCTAACACTAGTTTACAATAAAAATGGGGCCGAATTATTTAAGCTATCATCTAAGAATTCCTGGTTCTATGAACACTAAACAATCTTTAGTACAAACATCCCTATATTCAACAAATACAATTAACTTTAATCATTAGGATTTCAGTGTGTAACTACTCATTATTAAATACTAATTAAGATCACAAGTTAGTTTAGATCATGACGTTACTGTGTCTACTTCTCTCCTTTTTTCAAAAGATTTACAAAAGTTGGTTAGCTACAGTAAAAAGATAAATCATGTAGAACATTTAAAATGCGATAGACAATAACATAAATGGAAACTTCCTGTCGTTACTATGGGGCATTGATTTGTCTTAAAATTAGGCCTTAAAAACTACTCCTGAAACAACTATTGGTTACGATGTGAAAAGTCAGAAAACATTCATCATTCCAATGTGCAATTCCTATCCAGAGACAAACTGATATGAGAACTCAATGAACACAAAGATTAAATCATGATTCAAACAATGACAATGCTAAAGCAAAACACTAATATTATTCAAACAGAAGACAACTTATTACTGTCGGTGCAAATCATACAATCCATCAAAGGCACTTATTCAAAACTATCTTTAAAGGAGTCTCTGAGTTGTCGCTTAAAATTATCTTAAAACTAGGTAAAACAAGTAATAAAAGGGGACCTTTTCTTTCCCATTTTTTTCAGTTCTAAAGCGTGGGTTGTTCTTTCCAACAACTAATAAGGGATTTTTAAATACCCTTCTTTCTCTCTGGGATTTCATCAATTCGTTTACATGGCTTTTTAGAGTGTTTTTTTTAGGATATTTTAAAGACTTTTGTTTTCTCTGTCCCTTGCTCATGAATTCTTGCTAGGCGCGATTCCACGGTTTCTCTCTGGGATTTCATTTTTTCACTCCCCCGCCGTCCTTGCTGCAGGCCCAGGTTTGTTACCATAAATTATCTCCATTTCCAAGATAGGCAAGACAAAGAGGAAGCGATCGATGCACCTTTCTAATCCTTCCAGCCTGGCTTTCTCGTCCCGCCCTCGGCCGATCTTGACTAAGACCACCACGCAGGAGACCTGCAACGTCACAGCGATTTCTCTTCCGTACGGCAATCCACACGTACCTTCGAAGCAGACCTCGGGATGAAAATTTGAACCTATGTCACTACTACAGTTGTAAGAAAGGTTCCCTATGACTTCTGGGTACCAACAATGGCCATACGTTGGTACTCGGAGGCTATACTTTGCCTACCCTGCAACTGCAAGTGATTGCAATCTCTATTCAATGGGCACTAGGGACTTGTCTGAGAGGACAAAATCTAAAGACTTTTAGAACTTGCAGGTCGGGGCTGCCTGGAAACATAGGGTCCTTATGTGCACGTTGTGCCTACATCATCTAGATTAGGATTCCCAGACCACTTCGGGACTTAGCTGGGTAACTGATACATAGCATTACTTTACTGTAGCTCATAAGAACAATCATTAAATACTGAGAAAAGCCACTAAAGAAACATTCTTATTAGCGGTGGCTACAGTAACATCAAGTATGAATTCAGATAAAAGATACAAATCATCAGGTTACTGCTGCTTGTATGTCAAAAATAATAGTTAGCAACAGGCCATTGAGAGATAGCAACAATATCAGTCAACATAATAACATTACTAGTTAACCATGATCAAAATAAGAATAATAAACAAAAAAAATAAATATACTAAATCAGAAATATCAATATATATACAATGGAGACTGGCGTTCAGAAGTAAGAACAGAGTTCTATACTTATACTTCATAGTAATGCTCATTCTAACACAGTCTCTTTTACTATTTAAATTCCTGCTGTCATAATCTATGTATATATATAG
This sequence comes from Halocaridina rubra, assembly GCA_037179515.1. Lineage (NCBI taxonomy): Eukaryota > Metazoa > Arthropoda > Malacostraca > Decapoda > Atyidae > Halocaridina > Halocaridina rubra. Next base: position 37,153 of record JAXCGZ010009608.1, read on the forward strand.
AGCATAAGTGGCAACTCGCTGGCTCCACAATTTGTCAATGGGAGTTCTATCTATTCTCTAAACAGTTGCGACATGTGGCAAAAATATTTATGCAAATGGCGGTACTACCGATGTCTTATCAGTATTTATGCAATAACAGCATGCAACAATCTATCGACTGCAATAAAATGTAGGCACAATTATCGCCTAGCTTAGCTGGAAAAAACACAAAAAAAATCAAAGACGGCAACATTCTTTTAGCATCGAAAGGAGCCTCTGTCAGGCTCAGAGTCGAGTGAAAGGTAGGAGACGTTGCGGTTTCCACCCATGTGTCAGCTGAGACGGGCCTCCGTCCTTTAACTTGTACTGAAAAAATAAAAAAATCGTCGCAGAGTATTTCTAAAAATAAAATAATAAACAAATGGAAGTGAACAAACTTTAGGAATGACTATCGATAGAGTTTTACGTTTATTGTCAGCGGCTATTCTCATTCCCTCATTAACAAAAACAAAAGCAAAAAGAACTTAGTGTACAACTGCAGAACTGTCGAAGCATAAATCCATTCCTTTCTGTTTAATCTTGATAAGGACTTTACTGTAACAGCATACACATCCTCGTCTATAATGACAATTCTTTTCTTGCTATAAATCAGAGGGTTGAGTCGGAGCGCACCCACTCTGATGAAATTAAAACAAAAGATTAAAATCATATGTGACACTATCCCTACTACTATCAACAAGAGTACAAATATCTTTTTCTTAACAGACGTCTTATAATGACTTAAATATCATTAATTTTAAATTTAAAACTCAGCAGATAATCTCTAATAATCTCAATTATCTTAATTAGCTCAATTGTAATCTAAAATTCATGAAAATGATAGGGATTAACCATAGTTATCTCTAGATAATCTTTTCAAAACTCTTTAAGTAAGATTTTAAAGATTTCTTCAATACAAAAAGAACTATAACAAAAACGGGTATCAACGAATATAAAAAGTCTATCTCTGTGTATGCAATAATAAAAACAAAAAGTATATTTCATTAGCAACAGTAAAGAATGCATTTTGCTTAAGTTTCAAAATCTCGTAAGGAGTTGTACATGAACAATTCAAACAGAAAATATATATATTCTTTTACTATCTCGAATTTAACTTATTTAAATTACTAAACAAAAGAATTTCCTTCAGAACGGGGGAAGTCCGCCATAAGACCGTTCTGTCTGTCCGCCCATACTTACGCACGGTGGTGTACTTTTATTTTTACCACCCCTTTTATTTCATTATTCTTTCTGCTCTTATCCTGCCCAAGGTTTGCCTTCAGGGCTCCGGCTGACTAGCTTTTACGGGGGTTTGCGGATATGGGTGCTGTTTTCTCCCCCGTTCTTTCGTCTTCCGGGACAACTTCCATTCTTTCAAATACGGGAAATGGCTGTGTAACATTTTTGTTGTCATTTCGTGTCAGCTCTCACTCTTTCTTTAGGACCAAGCTGAAATAATTTTGATAAAACATTATCATGGCTAAAACTCGCAAAGTTTTATTTTATCAATCTGACATATCTCTTCAGACAAATAATGTATATACTGCAGCTAGCAAAGAAAATAAAGAATCATTCATAGATTCACGTCCTTTATCACGTAACATCTATCTTGGAATCTCTCGGAAATCGAATAATAATCTCAATGGCGGAGTAGGGGACAAAACAAAAATAAAACAAACTTGGCATCTCAACCATATCTGGGCAGGTGGAGAATCATTTTCTCAAAAATATCCCTCACTAGATATTGCAACAGCGCATCACCTCCCATACAAATACTCTGATATGGCATGCAGAAGGACCTGGCGGAGCAGGGGAACGACCCTCGCAGAGACTCCCCAATCATGTTTCCTAACGGTGCTTTCCGCGATTTCACCCCCTAGAGCAACCCCCCCTTATACCCCCAGTCATTCATACTCATTCGCTATCACATTCGCTATATCACTTTCAAGACAATCATCCCCTTTCTGTCTGTGAAAGTCCCTTTTATTTACAACATGTTAGTTTCCCTTTCCCGGCCTCCCTGAAGGAGAGTAAAGGTGAAATCTCGGTTGGGCCGCACGGTCACAGACTGCCTCACCAGTCCTAAGTCCCATTCTAACGAACAAACAAACATTCTACTCCCTTGAAGCTACGTTTGGGTGACACTGAAAAACCTTCCCTATTCTAGGACAGCACAAATTCCTCTAATTTACTCTTACTTTCACCTGCGTAGCACAAAATTAAAAAAAACTCATCTCTAAATAATATCACAAAAGTTCTTATTCTTCAAAATAAGCATGCCACACACGTATCGTAATGTTAATCTCTTCATCATAATAACACAAAAAAACAATCTGTCATTTATGTCTTTCTTTCGCTAAAACATTACTCCCGCGGAGAAAAAACAAACAAAAAAAGAAAGAACCTTGGAAACAGGCGTAATCTTAACACTCGATTTCTTATGCTTTAAGAAATTTATATAAAAATGATTTTACACGTACTTTAAATATCAAAGATCAGTACAGTTACTACATATTTATAATAACGAGGTTGGGAGATCGATTGGTCACTTCCGCATTCCTTTCTCGGAAATCACACGTGGTCTAAGTAAAACCTTAAAAGCAGATTCAAGTATATTACTCACTATAATTCTTACACTTAAGAAATTAATATACCGTAATAGTGATTTCACGTGCATTAAATTTTTCAATTAAAAATCGATACATTCGCGTTCTTAAAGTTCAATCTAAGCATTAATACAAATAAATGGAACACACTTCCAACGCAATTTCTTTACATTACTCAAATTATAACAAAAAACGGAGTTTATTACTGCTTATAGCTATTAGTACAAATTATCCATGTTAGTAATGGGTACAGAAATTCTACTTTTATCTACTTATTAGGCGCCACACCCCTCATAGGCGGGTTGGCTGAGTCAAAGCATAACTACAAGATAAAATGGCGGCGTCCACCGACCTCAATTTCTTTTAATAATTGTCCCATTACTCACTGGATACAGATCACAAGTACTTAGCTATTTTAAGGAGGTGGTCCTGAAGAACTTCATGGCAGAAGGCAAGGAAGGAGGGGGTTCTCCTTCTTCTCTCGAGTAAAATCGACGAATCGGCGTCTTCTTGGTCGGATCTGGCAACTTATACTTCTTGTAATGGGCATTTTCACTCAATGCTCCGGTCACACTTCGGCTTACTAAGAAATATCTTAGGAATAGTTCCTTAAAAGTTTCTCTGTTTGACCACTCGTCACTTCTCATCCGCAGACCCAAGTATTTCAGGAAGTCGGTCGCGGGAATTATGGACGGACATTCGAGGTCTTTTACATTTGCGCCATCGAGGTATAAAGGTGAATTTTTGACTCGAGGCTCCTTTACAACCAGGGCACGGGGTGGGGGCTTGTCCTGCTGCGTTCCCTGTGTCACCACGGGGCTCGGAGCGGCAGGCTGTTCATCGATGTTTGAGGCGTCGGTTTCTCTGTCGGCGTCGACCAAGTTCCTTCTCGACGGAGCGGCGTCGGCAGGAGTTTGTAGGTGCCGCACGTGCTCCTCCAGTTCGAGAATTCTCCGGTGTTTTGCCTCGTCACTCATTTCTTGAATTGGGAGATGTTGGATTTCTGCTTTTGCCATTCTTATTTTCTTTTCTTCGCACTGGTTTCTTCTGATATGAGAGTCTCTTCTTATGTTTTCCAGGCGTGATGATCCGTACTGCACTGCCACCATTTGTCGGAGTGTTACTTACTCCGTTATAATTATTAGTACCAGACGGGTACAAGGTAAGAATGGACAAGCAGTGATTCCTTTATCTTAATTTATTCTAGAGTACAACACATCTTTGACGCCTCAATGCCCCCACCCTATGACTATCACAATCTATGATCTATTCGTGCACCTGGCAAAGTTCTAACTAACTGTGTCTGCCCTGGGTGGTTCTTGAAATACCCCCGGGGCAGGGCGTGGCTTGACATCCAATCCTGCCAATGAACTCGAGTGACATCTAGTCCTGCAAATCAACGCCAGGTTCGAAGTGGAGTCCGCCCCTATTTTGGGGCGGAGCTGTTTCAACAAACCTATAGAACGGAAAAGTTCCAGGTCAGAGCGTGGCTATTGGGTAACTCTCCAGGGCATGTACATATGTATGGGCCACATGTTTGTGTTTCTTGTTGTTCAGGAAATGGCTAACTTCCGGGCCTTTCATCCTCACCGGGTACTCGATGCCAGATGCTAAGTCTCATGGTTCCGGTCATATATCTCCTTGACACTTTCTACAAACATTGACCGTACCGAAGAAAAACAATTGGGAGAGTATTCTATTTCACCCTTGACCTCTAGCCTCTCACGTTTCTCTTCACGACTTGTTACAGTTTCAGATTCTGGCTTCGGCGTACCGGAAGTCATACGACAATGGATTTAAGCTTGATAAATTTAGGTTCAGAAGGGAAATTGGTGATATTTGGCTTGGTACTGCCGTAGAGTATTCCTAGTAGGATAATAAATGCCAATACCTTAGACACCTTCAAATGTAGATTAGATAGACATATGAAAGAGGTAGGGTGGGTGTTTATATAATGATAATGATCTTTTCTTATCGTAATCCTCTTTTTTTACTCGTAGAAGAAGCATCTGCGGGAGCTGATTAAAAAATAATAATAATAATAATAAAAAATAAAATAAAATAAAGGGGGGGGGTTTAATTCGTTAAATTAGAATTTTTTGCTATTATTTTTTGGGGGCGTTATTGCAATTTCGTGGATAAAAAAATCGTGCATAAAAGGAACAAGGTGTGCATCTGCATTACTTTCATGATGTCTATTTCAATCATTCTCCTTAGATCTTATTATTATCATTATTATTATTATTTTATTATTATTATTATTGACAACAATAATTTTCCTTTGTTGATGATTGTGGAGATTATTATCATTATTATTATTAATATTATTATTATTATTATTAAGGGCTCATCATTGTTTGTACATCTGTTGGTTTATTTACTTTAATAACTGTGTACAGTGCCCCTCCCTAGTTGGCTGGGACAAAGAAAGTGTGGGGGGTTGGGTACAATAGAATGTGAGAGAGAGAGAGAGGAGAGAGAGAGAGAGAGAGAGAGAGAGAGAGAGAGAGAGAGAGAGAGAGAGAGAGAGAGAGAGAGAGAGAGAGAGAGAGAGAGAGAGAGAGAGAGAGAGAGAGAGAGAGAGAGAGAGAATCTTAAATTAACTCTTGTTCACTCAACCAAAACTACATTATTTATTGTAAAAATAATGGTTCAATTACAAATTCGTAATAATAATGATATTAATAATAATATTAATAATAATAATAATAATAATAATAATAATAATAATAATAATAACAATCTCCACAATCATCATCAAAGGAAAATTATTGTTTTAAAAATAATAATAATAATAATAATAATAAGATATAAAGAGAATTTTTGGAATAGACATCATGAAAGTAATGCAGAGGTATATTAAAACCCAGCAGAGAGCTGGATATTTATTACACATCTTTTATAATCCCTTCACATATGACAGTTCATTACACTTTCCATCTCTGTTTCTCTTTACAGCCTGATAAAGGCTGTTTTATTTTATCATTTTTGGGGCGTCCTGGTGTCACAATAATCTTTATAAAAAAAAATAGATAAAAAAAAAAAAATAAATAAAAAAAAAAAAAAAAAAAAAAAAAAAAATATATATATATATATATATATATATATATATATATATATATATATATATATATATATATATATATATATATATATATATACAGTGTTCCCCCGGTTATTCGCGTTTCTTGGTTCGCGTTCTCACTGTATTGCGGTTTTTTTTTGGGGGGGGGGGAAAAAATAAATTAAAGATTATTGTGACACCAGGATGGGCCAAAAATGATAAAATAAAACAGACTTTATCAGGTTGTAAAGAGAAACAGAGATGGAGAGTGTAATGACCTGTCAGATGCGAAGGGATTATAAAAGATGTGTAATGAATATCCAGCTCTCTGCTGGGTTTTAATATACCTCTGCATTACTTTCATGATGTCTATTCCAATAATTCTGCTTAGATCTTATTATTATTATTATCATTGGCAACAATAATTTTCCTTTGATGATGATTGTGGAGATTATTATCATCATCGTCATTATTATTATTATTAAGGGCTCATCATTGTTATCACATCTGTTGGTTTATTTATCTTTAATAGCTGTGTAAAGTGCCCCTCCCTAGTTGGCTGGGACAAAGAGAGTGTGGGGGGTTGGGTAGAATAGAATGTGTGAGAGAGAGAGAGAGAGAGAGAGAGAGAGAGAGAGAGAGAGAGAGAGAGAGAGAGAGAGAGAGAGAGAGAGAGAGAGAGAGGAGAGAGAGAGAGAGAGAGAGAGAGAGAGAGAGAATCTTTAAGTAACTCTTGTTCATTCAACCAAAACTACATTATTTATAGTAAAAATAATGGTTTAATTACGAATTCGTAATAATAATGATGATAATAATAATAATAATAATATTAATGATAATAATAATACTAATAACCTCCCCAATCATCATCAAAGGAAAATTATTGTTGCTAATAATAATAATAATAATAATAAGATCTAAGGAGGATTTTTAGAATAGACATCTTGAAAGTAATGCAGAGGTATAGTAAACCCAGCAGAGAGCTGGATATTCATTACACATCTTTTATAATCCCTTCACATTTGACAGGTCATTACACTCTCCATCTCTGTTTCTCTTTACAGCCTGATAAAGGCCGTTTTATTTTAACATTTTTGGCCTGTCCTGGTGTCATAATCATCTTATTTATTATTATTTTTTTTTTAAGGCTGATCCTACTCCGCGGTTTTCCTGGTTCGCGCCGGGTCCCGGAACCGAACTACCGCAATAAGGGGGGGAACACTGTATATATATAATATATATATATATATATATATATATATATATATATATATTATATATATATATATATATAAATATATATATATATATATATATATATATATATATATATATATATATATATATATATATATATATATATATATTTAAAGGTGTTCCTACTTCGCGGAAATTCACCTATTGCCACCGGTCCCGAAACCGAACCCCCGCGATAAACGAGGGATTACTGTATATATATATATATATATATATATATATATATATATATATATATAATATATATATATATATAATATATATAATATATGCACAGACACTCTCCAACTTACTAATGAGTTTGGTTCCCGAAATATATTCGTAAGTAGAATTGTTCGTAAGTTGTGTTCAAGTTAAAATAAGTACTCTGCAGTACAAACATATACAGTACTGTACATTTTTTTTAACTTGAACACAACTTAAGAACACTTCTACTTATGAACAAATTTCTGGAATCAAACTCGTTCATAAGTTGTGCCCAAGTTAAAAAAAGTACTGTGCAGCACATACATATGCAGGACTGTACAGTACTTAGGCTAATGGCAATTAGCTACTACATAAAATATAAAGTAAATAGTAGCAATGAATTTTAATACAGCAATAACAATGTAAAGTACAGTAATGCATTATTAATTGGGGAGATAATGGGTAGGTTTTTGTTCGTATCTATGAATGTTTGTAACTTAGTTGTTCGATAGTTGGGGAGCTTCAGTATATATATATATAATATATATATATATATATATATAATATATATAATATATATATATATATATATATATTATATATATTATATATATTACTGTAATATATGCAAGGTATATTTACCATGAAGCCATATCCCCCTAAAGAAAGCAACATGATCACAACTAAAAGAAATAAAGTAAGGATGTATATAGTTTAATACCTTACCTGGCATCCCTGTAATGTTTTCTCGACTTCCACAATGTTGTTGTGAAAGAGCAACAGAGTGAGGCTGAGGATTAGGAATATAAGATCCGAGTGAAGCACCCCTATTCCCATGTCCCATTACCAGTGATCCCGATTGTAGGCCAGATGGACTTACTGCAGATGATGCCATTTGTTGCATCTGGACAGATCCAGGTGTTGAATGCACACTAGCTGGACTTAATCCACTTCTGCCGGAACTCGGCCCAGCCTTGACGAGAGTTATGCGTCCAGGACTTATTCTTACACTTTCCTGCACCGGATAAATTTAGCAAAATGAAATACCAGCATTCATACTTCTAAACAAAGACTTTATGGCATATGACCTAAACAAAACATGCTATGACTGAGATCAATGAGGCTGCCTCCTTTAACAGGGGAATCACCATGCTTTGAGGAGTAAATTAACAATACATTAATATAATAATGCTTAACCCTTATAGAATGTGGCTAGTTAAAAGCAATGAGTAAAGTATCCTTTGTTTTATATACAAAGCCACAGATACAATGTTGCTTTATATATAAATCATAAGTATACTGGGTGGCGTAATATGATGATGTAAAGAGGTTTTGATGGGTTTGGGGATTGTAATAATGATATCCATGCTTCCATTTATTGAGTACCGTTTTATGGGAGTAATTGAAATTTGATATCTTAGTAAGTACTTGTATGCCTTGTGGTCCCAAAGTGTATGTTGCTTACATTATCAACGCTAGAGGCGGGTAAGTGCTAGAGATTGTTGATAATGTATTTCATCTGATGGTTGGTGAAAATAACTAGTCTGGATCTATATGGAGCTTTTATTTTTTCTTATGATTGCGACACCAGGACGGGCCCAAAATAAATAAATCTACCTTCATCGGGCCTAGTCACAAAGAAAACATAAAGAGAAACAGAGATGGGGAGTATTGCGACTTGTTAGATGTGAAGGGATAATACGACATGTGTAACGAATATCCAAGAATATTCGGTGTTGATGTAGGCATAAAGAGAGAACTGTAACTGAAGGAAGACTTCAACATCGAACTGTCCTGTACAGTCTTATTTAAGTCCACAAAACCCTTCAGCTGTAGTATCGCAACAGGCGATTGGTGCCATGGGCCAACCTACTACTTACATCTGATGACAAGTCAGTTGTTACAGTATTTGCCTGACATGAGAAACATGTCTGAGAAGGGTATATGCCTGTTTTGTTTTGTAGAGTTTGCTGATGCTACCCCGATTGATTGTATGTTGTAATATTTTGTTGTTGATTTGTGTGATTAATGCTTGTACTTGTTGTGTATTGTACTGAGTATGGGGTGTTGAGGAATGATTAAGTATATCATGATGGTTAATGAGGTCTGTGCATTTTGTCTGCATTTGAACTGTTCTGTTAAAAGAGTATACAGTACCATTTATTCCTGTGATGGGAATATTGCTTAGTTTCAAAGCGTTCAGTTTTACTGGTGAAAATTTCACAATCAGCACGTCTATAATTACTGTATGTGTCTATGGCTACCTGGAGTGATTCTTGTATATGTGTTGATGATGACAGGAAGGTGGTCAGAACCTAGGACATTGACCACCTTGTTGAGGTTCTCAACAATCTATGCTATGTCTTGACATTGAAATTACCACCCACAATGGTGTTTGGAGTACAGCGGGTTCTTGGTTTACGATGTCTGTGAATTACAATCTTTCGTGGTTACATAAATAATTTTTTCGACCTAGGTGGTTTGAGTCGTAAATACGTACTTTGCAAGCTAAACAGTTTGTTGAACATGGCATCATGCGGCATTGTTGTGTGCATATATATCAAGTAAATGTTGCTATTTATTTATATGTTTATGTTAAGGACCAAGCTTGAATGAATTTACAAAATTACCAAATACATGTACATAGTCATAAATACAAACTTTGCCCTCGGAACAGTTTGTTGAGCGTGGCACACAGCATAAGACAAAGGAGCATACGTCACTCAGCTCCAAATTGTATGCCATAACGCTCTTGCGCTAATTTGCTGGGGTTAAGTTCTTGGACCATGGCAAAAATGTAAGTGTTATTAATGCTTTGGCTGGATGCACCTGCATAAACAGCGTATCCAAGTAGGCCTCATCTACATTTTCAAAGCACGTCTATAAACAGAACATGGAGGACACGGATGAAGCAAACTTGATAGCATGCCCAAACAATGCTGGCAATTCTTGTTAAAGATGGCCTCTTCCAGTGAACCGTCAGTTTTAGACTTTGGTATACAGTATATATGATGCATAATGAGGCAAATGCTGAAATGTTGTGAATGTTCCTCTCTGGTGGAGAGGGTGATGTTTGAAGCCTCTCATTACATATTTGCGACAGCTCAAATACACTTGAATGGGGTATGGAAGAAACTGTGTCCCAAGTTTGTGAATGACTTCAATGGCTTTGAGGAGATAGCTGAGGCTGTAATCAAAGAACGTTTTTGCCCTGAATATACAGTATAGTATTGCTTACCTTTACTGCTGTACTCTTGGGCTCTTTTGTCGCCGTTTCTTCCTTCTCTTCAATCATTTGCTTCTCCAGTTGAATGAGGTTCTCAGCAGATAACTCCTCTCCCTGAGAACCTCATTCAACTGGAGAAGCAAATGATTGAAGAGAAGGAAGAAATGGAGACAAAAGAGCCCAAGAGTACAGGAGTAAAGGTAAGCAATACTGTACTGTATTCTTATTTAGATATGTTCCAATTTATGCTGAAAACCCCCTGCAATATACAGTTTTACACCTGAAATTCCTTTGACCGTCACAATACAATTTCAGACCAATAAAAGCCACAAACATCCTTCTTACAGACCTGACATAATAGAATTTTTGACGGTATCAGAGCAGCTATGCCAGCACACAGGACATATCTCGTCACACTATACATAAGTAAAGCCTTTGAGGCATCCCTCGCCACCTCATACACAAAATTTTCAACCCAAACTTGCACTATAACGCAAAAAGATGGCTGGCCAACAACCTTGCAGGGGGATGTACACAAATATCATTTTCTAGTCTGTCATCACACATCATGAACTTTGCAAACAGAGTTCCTCAAGGATCAGTCTTATCAACTACACTCTTCAACCTGTATATGCATGATCTACCCAAATCACATCCCAATTACACAGTCTCCTTCCTTTAGTATTACCTTCACACAAAAATGCGACAAGATCTCAACAACTAATATATATTAGTTCCAGCCAAAACCAGAGTTACTCTCCTCACAAACTGGACAGCAAAATATCGTCACATCCCACACCTCACCATATACATCCCCTTAACACACACACACGAAACTGGTGCCAGAAATATGCAATCTCAGCTATGAGGAGAGGCTGAGGGAATTTGTTTATGGTTATGACAAAGTGGATAGGGATCGATATTTTGATATGGCTGACACTAGAACTAGAGGTCATAGTTTGAAGCTTCGTAAGAAATTTCTTTGTAAGACATAAGGAAGTACTTTTTTACTGTAAGAGTAGTTGGCGATTGGAATTCGCTAAGTGAATAGGTAGTTAATGCTAACTCAATCCTTAGTTTCACGGACAAGTATGATAAGTATCACCGACCAGGAGACAGGGAGTTATGAGCGTGGGCCTCTTTCCCGTAAGCACAATTATGTACTTACACACACGCACCTGAATCCTTGGTAAAATATGCAATCTATCAGTGAAAAAAAAATGACAGCAATGAACTCCCCTCGGTCAAACAAAGAAACTACTTCCACATTATACATTTATACACTCAGTGATGGAATATGTAAGCCTACCCTGGGGTTCTAGCCTCCCTAAAAACACACCACAACAACCTGAAGACCATACTAAATAAAGACCTAAAAGTAATCACGGGCTGCACACTTACTATACTAAAGACCACTTACATCAATAAAACTTAAATTCTAAAAAGTCAAAAGACCAACTAGACATGAAAGGTAGACTAATCCCTGCTGAGCATCACAAACAAATTTCACCCATTACACTACATGAAAGAACACAAACAAACTCCAAGGAACATTAACACAAAACCTTACCCATATATATGGTCTTCTCTTCCCAATTACCTGCCCCAAACCAGCCTCATGAACCATATCAGTACCAAATTAGCTCGCATTCCATCCAGTCACTCAATGAAAACACAGAGCTGCATGCACAGCCTCCAAATTTCTATCCTAATTAATGAACCCATCCCTGTGATGATAGAATACGCCTGGCCAGGTTGCCATGTGGGCACCACCCAGAACTTCAGAGATATCAGAAGAGGCTGGATGTCTCCTTCAAAGATGCCTGTCCAGGACATAACACATCACTGCATACAGTCAAACACATGAAGGATGACTGCACTACTTACAACCTTGTACGCAGCAATATAACATATACACCCTGAGAGCCCTGTGGATCGACCGTGGCCTTCAATAAGAATTGGGGCTCTTCAACCAGGAAGCTTAGGAAAAGAATAAAAACAACTACATTAGGTGGCACATGAAGGAGGCTTGCAAGTCAATTCCCATTTGCATTGAAAGATTGCAAATAGGTCACTTTTATAGTAATTCAGTGATTTCAAAAAGCAGACATGATATATTAACCAGGAGTAAATGCTATAAAGGGGTCCCTGTTATCCATTGCCCACTTTTAGTCGTTTCACACATTCGTATTCAGCATTTTGAGGCAATGACGAAAAATTTCCCTGCTGTTTCATTTTTCTATAAATAGATGGCACTATTAGCGTGTAACATCACAGGAGAGAGAGAGAGAGATGAAAAGTACCTAATGTTAATGTCTTCTTTGTGTTTCATATTAATAATAACACTTATTACAGTGATCCCTCGTTTATCGTGGGGGTTGGGTTCCGGGACCACCTGCGAAAGGTGAAACTCCCCGAGGTAGCAGCACCATATTTATTACAGGTATTTTACATTTATTTTTACCTTTCCTGTATAAACCTTCCCTGTACTGTTAACAACTCATCCTTTACTTAGGCTTAGACTCACTACCAGAAGCCTTAGAAGATGAAGGACGCTTGGGCGGCATTGCAGAGGTTGAAATACACAATCAAAAGTGTCACAAAAAACACAAGCACAACGTATAATGAGGCACAACAAGAAATGCGCACACGTGAGTAACTGAATGGGTGAGGCGAGACAAGGGAAGATGCTGGGAGAATCAAGCTTCAATCAAAAAGCCAATCAGACCCCAGTATACAGAACACGATTCTGTGATTCGTCGTCTCTCACCCATCAGCCAATACCATCCCGTGTACAATTTCACTTAGGTGCGACCCTTTTCGTTTTCCAAGATGCCAATACTGGTATCGTATTTTATATGGTGCAGAGTTACATGTTTAAATTTATGTATTTTTTCTATTTTTACCTGTTTTATTATTCTTAGGCAAGGAAATAAATTTTTTTTTTATCAATAAACTAATGAAAATACTGGAAATTTTAATATGTACTATCTCACATAGGTGTGACCCTTTACGTTTTCCAAGATGCCGATACCGGTATCGTATTTTATATGGTGCAGAGTTACATGTTTAAATTTATGTTTTTTACTATTTTTTTATCTTATTACTCTTAGGCTAGGAAATACCTTTTTTTTATCAATAAAATAATAAAAATACTGGAAATTTTCATATGTACTATCTCACGTAGGTGTGACCCTTTGCGTGTTCCGAAACGCCGATACTGGTATCGTATTTCTTATGATGCAAAACTGTGAGTTACATGTTTAAATTTATGTTTTTTACTATTTTTTATTGTTTTATTATTCTTAGGCTAGGATATACTTTCTTTTATCAATAAAATAATGAAAATACTGGAAATTTTAATATGTACTATCTCACTTAGGTGTGACCCTTTGCGTTTTCCGAAACGCCGATACCGGTATCGTATTTTATATGATGCAATACTGAGTTAGATGTTAAAATTTATGCTTTTTACTATTTTTTACTGTTTTATTATTTTTAGGCTAGGCAATACTATTTTTTTATAATATGTACTGTCTCAGGTTGGTGCGACCCTTTGCGTTTTCCGAAACGCCGATACCGGTATCGTATTTTATATGATGCAATACTTGTGAGTTACATGTTTAAATATGTTTTTTTTTATTATTTTTTACCGCTTAATTATTCTTAGGCTAGGAAATACTTATGAAAATACTGGAAATTTTAATACATCCACATATCGTGGATTCACGTGATATACCCAGAAAATCTGAGATGTAAAATACATATGCTCGCCAAAAGAATCCGTGATGCACTGAATTCGCAAAAGGTGAATCGCGCTATAGCGAGGGATTACAGTATATATATATATATATATATATATATATATATATATATATATATATATATATATATATATATATATATATATATATATATATATATATATATATATATATATAGTAATCCCTCGTTTATCGCGGGGGATCGGTTCTGGGACCAGCCACGATAGGTAGAAAACCGCAAAGTAGGAGCACCATTTAAAAAAATAAATAAATAAATAAATAAATAAATAAATAAATATATATATATATATATATATATATATATATATATATATATATATATATATATATATATATATATATATATATATATATATATATATATATATATATATATATATATATATAATGATTGTGACACCAGGAGGGGCCAAAGAATAAAATAAAATAGCCTTTATCGGGCCTGGGCATGAAGAATACATAAAGTAAAGAGAAACATAGATGGAGAGTGTAATGACCTGTCACATGTGAAGGGATTATAAAAGATGTGTAATGAATATCCAGCTCTCTGCTGGGTTTTAATATACCTCTGCATTACTTTCATGATGTCTATTCCAAAAATTCTCCTTAGATCTTATTATTATCATTATTAGCAACAATAATTTTCCTTTGATGATGATTGTGGAGATTATTATGATTATTATTATTACGAATTTGTAATTTAACCATTATTTTTACAGTAAAAAATGTAGTTTTGGTTGAATGAACAAGAGGTAATTAAAGATGCTTCTCTCTCTCTCTGTAGAGTATATATATATATATATATATATATATATATATATATATATATATATATATATATATATATATATATATATATATATATTTCAATTAAGTTTCCAGTAGTCTCCGTGGCAAAATGGTAGCGTCTGCGACTCTGAAGCGGCAGGTCGAGGGTTCGCGCCCCGTCATGGACTGAGGTTAGTAAGGGCATACACTCAGGGTAACGATTACATCTGCCAAAACAAGTCCTTCGTAAGAAGGCAACCGTCCTAGCCCTTAGTAGAAAAGGGAGTTCGTGACGTAAAACCGAATCAATCATTTCAATTAAGTTTCCCATGAATACAGTATGATATACGTTTTCTTTTTCTCTCAGTTGACACTATTTATGTTAAGATTTTGGGCAGATAGAATAGTGTTTAGAACCAAGGAATATCAATAATCCATAATCTTGAAAATTAGATAAACCCCAAACAAAGTTAGAGAGAGAGAGAGAGAGAGAGAGAGAGAGAGAGAGAGAGAGAGAGAGAGAGAGAGAGAGAGAGAGAGAGAGAGAGAGAGAGAGAGAGAGAGAGAGAGAGAGAGAGAGAGTCTAATAATAAACTTCCCTCCATTTTAAATTCACTTTCCGTCTGCATTTCCTGATGGAACTTTAAAAGGATGCATCTCTCTCTCTACAACATTCTATTCAACCCCCCAAACTCCCTTTGTCCCAGCCACCTAGGGAGGGGCACTGTACACAGTTATTAAAGTATAAACCAACAGACGTACAAACAATGATGAGCATTTAATAACAATAATATTAATAATAATAATGATAATAATCTCCACAATAATCATCAAAGGAAAATTATTGTCGCCATTAATAATAATAATAATTATATCTAAGGAGAATTTTTTAAATAGACATCATGAAAGCAATGCAGAGGTATTATTAAAACCCAGCAGAGAATTGGATATTCATTACACATCTTTTATAATCCCTTCACAACTGACAGGTCATTACACTCTCCATCTCTGTTTCTCTTTGCAGCCTGATAAAGGCTGTTTTATTTTATCATTTTTTGGCCTGTCCTGTTGTTACGCACATAACTTCAAGAGACAGAATATGAGAGAGATCTACGAGTAAACATACTGGCATATTTGCCTTCAGAAATACATATAAATGGCATAGTAAGGGCAGCATATGCTTTCTTATCAAATGTAAGGGTAGCCTTCAGGCACATGGACAAGGAAATATTCAGAAATATTTCTGTAACCCATGTGAGGCCAAAACTTGAATATGCAGCCCCCTTTTGGAATCCGCACTTGGAAAAGGATGTACCTAAGCTTGAAAAGCTTCATAGACATGCCACGAAACTGGTGCCAGGAATACGCAATCTCAGTTATGATGAGAGGCTAAGGGAATTAGACTTACCATCACTCGAAGCTAGAAGATTGAGGGGGGGATAGGTTGAGTCTTTAAATTCCTTCATGGTTATGATAGTGTGGATAGGGATCGATATTTTGATATGGCTGGCTCTAGAATTAGAGGTCACTGTTTGAAGCTTTGTAAGAAGACTTCTTTGCAGGATGTAAGGAAGTACTTTTTCAGCGTAAGAGCAGTTGATAATTGGTATTGGCTAAGCGAGGAGGCGGTTAATGCTAACTCAATCCATAGTTTTAAGGACAGGTATGATAAGTATCACTAAGTACAAAATGGAACCGACCATGAGATGGGAAGATAAGAGCTTTGGGCTCTTTCCCGTAAGCACAATTAGGTAAAAAAATTATATTATATATATTTTTTCGGCCAAAAAAAATTCGCGATGCACTGAATTTGCGATTGGTGAACCGCGATATGGCATGGGATTACTTTAATATATATATATATATATATATATATATATATATATATATATATATATATATATATATATATATATATATATATATATATATATAATATATATATAATATATATATATATATTATATATATATAATATATATATATATATATATATATATATATATATATATATATATATATATATATATATATATATATATATATATATATATATATATATATATATATATATATATATATATATATATATATATATATATATATATATATATATATATATATATATATATATATATATATATATATATATATATATATATATATATATATATATATATATATATATATATATATATATATAGAGAGAGAGAGAGAGAGAGAGAGAGAGAGAGAGAGAGAGAGAGAGAGAGTGAAAAACACTAAGGCTAATGTTATCTTCGAGTTTAATAATAATAATAATAACACTAAAACGCAACCTAATACACAAAAACAGGTCAATGCATACAGTATGTGTATTAGACACAGCCATACACACATGCATAACTCTGAAAACCGTAGGTAGGAGACTGAGTTCTCTCTCTCTTTATTATTATTGCGGTGAAAATAACCTAAATTTTAACTCGCTGTTGTCAGGTACACTGTCCTGTTTTCTCTCATTATACAGGGGGTCTTCGACTTACATCAGAGTTCCGTTCCTCAAGAAGTGACGTAACCTGATATTCAGCATAAGTCGGAGCACACCTAAATAAGCGCCTACGTCACCCACCTATGCTAATGCAGTATTTAAGGTTCCCTCTTTCCTAGCGTTTCATTATCTCTAATTTCACTTCCATGGTGATGGCTCTCCTTTTCTTTGAAGCACTGCCATCAGAAGAATCTTCTTTTTGCTTGAGAGATTTTTGACCTGTGATTACCTTACAATTAGGTAATCACAGGTCAAAAATTATCAAAAAATAAGCAAATTAATTTATGGGAGATGAATCGTAATAACAAATCATCACAACTCGAAGACATCATAAACCGAGGACCACCTGTAATAGCACTTCATTTCTTTTTTGTTTAATTTTCCTTTATTGCCATTTCTAATCTACATTTACATATCTTGGTGTATAAGGTCTCATTTTGTAGTGGTCTGTATTTGGAAGTAATATTTAGATATAGGATGGCCAGTCTCAATTATACCCATATTACATTGATTGTAATGGAAAATATGGTTTCATTATTCATCTGTTTTTGGTCCCAATTAGCGACAAATAATGTGGTCACCCCAGTGTAACTCATCTTGATAAACATAAGTGAGTAACATAAAACCCTTAATTTAATTTACCGAATAATGCGTCACTATCAATCCCCACTAAAGAGGTGGACACAGATAGGTTAGACTGGAAAATTAAGGCAGGATGCCCTTCAGTGGGATCAAACATGGAACTGTAACTTCCCGAGTTGAGTGCCCTAATCACAGCTCATGGACGAAAAGAAACCATAAAACCCTGAGGTCTTATTCTGGATTCTACTTTAAACAATAGCTTGATCTTGTTCAGTAATCATGGTCTCCATAAGCATGAGATGGAAATAAGTACTATTTTTTCTTACTACATTGCTCTGATTTTTCCACCCATCTGGTTCTAGTGGGAGAAGCAATATATATGAAAAAACGAAAACAATATATATTGAACAACAAGAAATCTTAAATTTGAAGATAATTCACATTATGAAATTTATATTCTTCAAAACAATAACCTATCCTGAAGATGTTAAGAACTTCTTCAGTATTTATACATTTACAACTTGGGAATGTAAAATTTGTTTAACCTTTATACTGCTCTAGGTAAAAATAACATTATCTCATTATGACGTATGAAAAGTAAATACTGAGAAATAAGTTTCACTCCTTAACATAAATCATTAGATCTAATTAACGTATATATTACCTTTATAGTGAATATGTGATATAACATATACATTTCACATATATTCAGAATAAATACTTAACAATTACTACTAAAAATACAACCTGTGAAGGGGTACCCTGGGAACTGCGTGGCCTTTTGTTACTGTTCTGAGTGGATGTAGAAGGAATATGATATGCTGGAACACTTCCAGCTCCACCTCCTTGGCCTGATAATAAACTGCGTAGTTTATGATTTTCCCTGAGAAGTAAAATAGCAGGTAAAAAATCTATAAAAGTTAAAAAATTATATTGTTATATTACTTACGACAAGTCCATGCTTCCGTGCACCTACCAACTAAGGCTAGTTGAGAAGGGTCATCCCATATGTTCATTTTTTCCTCAATCTTTGTACAATGGTCCAAAGATACTTCTCACGGATAAAAATACAAATTTTAGGTACTTTTTACTTCTGAAAACATGTTTTACAATCAATACCACACATTCATTTTCACCTGTCAGTTCTCCAGGAACTAACTTGTGATTTCATTCACACCATTTGACTTGTAAGTTTTAATATTCTTTTAGCTCTGAGCACCTTTCCCTCTACTTTCTCACTCCTTGGGTTCACTTTGTCTTTCTTTATGTACAATATAAAGTAACTTACGCTTCCAATTCTTGATTTCTACTAGTTTCAGAAGCATATTTCTTCTCCAATTCCTGCAAACGGCGAATGTTATGTGCGTGCTGCTTCTGGCATTCCTGAAACTGATAGGTTTACATAAGAATTGAGGCAGATTTTCAAAACTCACTATTGTCACATGTTATTGAGAAATCACTAGAATTTAAAACCAACAAGTTTCTATTTGAAATAAAAAAAATAGCACATTTTCCTCTTGACTGCATGATACTTAATAAAGAATGTACTAATAAGGATCTGACAATTTAATGATCTGGTGAATAACATCAGAAATCTTCCAATACACATAATACAAAGTCCTACTGCAGCCCTCTCTATATGTAAGTTTATTACTATAAGCCAGATTTACGAATAAAGAATGATTTATAATTACAGACTTATTTTCAGGAAAAAAGGCGATAACTTAGATGATGAACTTTAATGATATACTGATATCAACTTCAAATCTAAATTTAAACAAATTAGGAGTGATTTTCTCTTCAGCTGTTAAAATAAGCTGGCAACACTGTTGCTAGGGTATAATATGGTCAAAATTTACTTAATAAATCGATTTATTTTAAGGAATGACATTTATAAGTGTTTTAAGGAAATATATATTCAAAATTAATTTAAAATAGGGCAAACTATAATCCAAAATCTACTTGAGATATTGTAGTCAGCTGTAGATTTACAATGATAATTTATTCTCCCATGGTAGAATATGGAAACAGTATGCATGCAATTAATAGTCAGAGTAAGAATAAAAATGACAAGGTACGGGTATACAGCTAGAGGAAAATGGCCCTGTAATCACAAAAAAAAAAATGCCACCTGGATATTAGCACCATGGCCTGTATGAGATTCAGATACTGTAAAATAGGCTACCCTGTAATATAGGTAATATAAAACCTTTGCTAACTCAGCTGTGTAAGGGAGTACAACTGAATGTATTTATCGACAAGGAGAGTAGCAATTTAGGAGATTGGCTTCAAAAGAAGATAAAATGAGAGAGAGAGAGAGAGAGAGAGAGAGAGAGAGAGAGAGAGAGAGA
The DNA here is from genome assembly GCA_037179515.1 of Halocaridina rubra. NCBI lineage: Eukaryota > Metazoa > Arthropoda > Malacostraca > Decapoda > Atyidae > Halocaridina > Halocaridina rubra. The sequence goes on from JAXCGZ010009608.1 coordinate 57,523, forward strand.
GAGAGAGAGAGAGAGAGAGAGAGAGAGAGAGAGAGAGAGAGAGAGAATGAATTCTATTATGAATCCCATTGTCACAATTTCATATACAGTACTTAATAATATATATCCAGATGATTCATTGTGCAAAATACCCCCAAATTCTAAAATACCTTATCAAAACTCTATTAAACACTTACATGGTTTCTGAGAAAGGAAACAAGTAGTATACGATGTGATTTTTGAAATTCTAACAGTCGGTGTAACTGATTATACTGCCGTTTCAGTAATTCTCCTGGTTCCAAGAAATATAACTCTGTATCAGCTTTCATCTAAACAAAGGGGAAAGAAATAACCGAGTTAAAGTTTTCTCAATGCACACACCCGGCGGGCATCAGAACACACACATTCAGTACCTCTTACATTTTTCCTTGTGTTTTTGAGTGACCAAGTATAAAACATAAACAAAATTTCCCTAAATAAGAGATTCTGCAGAATATTGTGAGTAAAAAAAATATATTTGTAGTTAACGACTGTCCAAAATATTAAAGGAAAAAATTGAGAACACTTTGAGAGAGGAAAGAGAAGCTGTCCTGTCCTACCTTGAAGGAAGTTTAGAAGAGTTGCCAAAGGTGAAGCCATCACATCACATTACCTAATTTTTTGTGTAAATTGGGAAGAGCTCTCACAGCCGTTTACCTGATCCCGTGGTTCCATTTATTGTTAAAATCAGTATCCTTCCCATTTATATTAACTTGATAGTTAGTTTGATACACGAAATAATTGAATAATTATATAATTGCTAAAAGTACACCTGTCAACAGTACTGAGTTAAATTGCCAAGTAGCACAACTGTCTTATTTTTTTCATTTTTTCTTTTCTTTTAGCTTTCTCTTATTATCTTTTATTTTGTGTAAACTGAGTTAAATATAAAGTCTGATCCTGTGATAACATACCTTGGTTAGCAAGTGAGTTTATCATTTAAGAAGAATATACAGCATAGCAGAAACAGGTGGGTGACTCCTCAGATACAAATTTGAATTTTCCTTCAAGTAGACTTTTGTTTTGCATTCCCCCCCCAAATTACCAAAGTCAAATTTTAAGTTAGGATGTGTGTTACCAGAATAGAGATGAATTGAGTAACTAAATAGTACTTACATGAAGATATAGAATTCTGTGTGATGCTTAAATAAAAGCCTTTCTCTCCTTTTTTTTTCTTCTTTCTATATTCTGTGAAAGGGAAAACATGAAAATGAGGCGATCTCTGTCCCAAACCCCCCCCCATCCACTGGTCGGGAAGAGATGATAGAGGATCTCCATGGGATGTAGCAGCAGGAGGAGGAATAGCTATTAGGAGATTAAAACAGAAAATCAAGGAATTAGAGACAATGGTTATAAACCTTGATGATAAAATTCGGAGTATTGATAGAGAAATGAAAGAGAATGAAACACTCAGAGAGGAAATAATATGTTTGGAGGAAGCAAATAAAGCACAAGGGCAGGAGAGAAAGGAACTAGAAAAACAAATAAAGAAGCTAGAAGGGGAAAAGAGTGAACTATAAACCAGAATTTCTAAACAAGAAGAAAACAACAAACAGCTGAATGACAACCTAAATTAATTAAATGTTACTTCACTGCTCTCTTCTGAGAGAATGTCCAGATTAAGGAAAACATCGAACAGTTTAAAAAGGAGTTTCAGGAGCTGAATACGGAACATGATGCCATGAAAACTTCCTTTGCTGATGCATTAAAGAAGAATGTGGCAGTAAAAGAGGCTGCATAGGTGGTGGCACTGGAAAACATACAAACAGTTGACTATAAAGTAACAGTAATCGAAAAAATGAAAGACGTTGTGATGGAAAGGGCAAATCCACTGATTAAACATGCACTTGATTAAGAGAATACAGTGGTAATCTCAGGCATAAGCGAATCCCAGGAGCCAACATGGCAGGGGAGACTTGAAGAAAATAAAGCTAGGGTTGTAGACCTGATAAGAAAACTTGGGGTAGTTTGTGGACCTGAGGATATTGTAAACATTCACCAACCAGGCAAATAGTCGAGGGAGGGAAAGCAGAGACCAACAAATGTAACCTTTGAGAGAGGGGAAACATGTAGAGAAATATTGATGAGGAAAAAGTCTAAAGGACCTTCAAGAATTCAAAAAAGTGTTCATTAAACGATACAGAACACAGGAAGAGATGGAAAGGATCAAAAACTTGTTGCAAGGGGCTGGAAGGTTAAATGAGGAAAGAAATGAAGAGAAGAAAAATTTTCATTTCTGAGTTCTTCCAGACAAAGGGGAGATAAAGAAGATAATGACAGATCAGGGGATGGGGCCTCATTAAGATTGTTATACACAAATGCTGATGGATTAGCTGGTAAGGAAGTAGAATTAAAAGATAGGATTCACAACAGTAAGGTAGATATAGTAACAGTTACAGAGACTGAGTGAGAACATGAACAGTGTCACAGTATTTCCTAAGGGCTTCAGAATATTAAGGGTTGAAAGATCTGAGAGGACTGGTGAGGGGATAGCACTGCTCATAAGTGAAAGGATTCAGGTTGAAGAAATAAACTTGGCTACGGAAAGTGAATTCAAGGAATTTCTTGTTGCTCGCATATATACTGGGTCAGAGAGCATTATAACCAACTTAGGCTAGAAGTTTAGGAGGAAAGTCATATAGATACTACTGAAGTAAAAAACTCAGTTGTTAACATGGCACGGGAGAGAAAATGTAGGATTTTAATAATGGGAGATTTTAATTAAAAGAGACAGATTGGATAAATCTTGACCCACACAGTGGTGAGGACTAATTCGGGGCAAGATTCCTAGATCGCTTACAAGGGAATTTCCTACACCAACATGTAATGGAACCAACGAGGGCCAGAGGTGGGGATGAGCCATCACTACTTGATCTAGTATTCACAGATAACGTGTTAGATATTGAAAAAATTGAGTATGAGCCACCAACTGGAGAGAGTGACCACTGTGTGTTGCTGATGGAGTATATCATTGAAGATGTTCTGCCTGAGAGTAGAGGCACTGAGGACATGAGGAGGAACTATCCGAAAGGAGATAATATCAATATGAATGAGCTTTTTGCAGTTATTGACTGGAGGACCTTATTTAACAACAAATCTGTAAAAGAAATGCACGACATCTTTTGTGAAACTTGGGAAAGATAGTAGATTGCTGCATACCTGTCACCAAAGTAGGTGTCATTCATGCCAGAGAGAAATGGTTCGATGATGAGTGTAAAAGAGCTAAGGAGTGGAGAGACAAATGCTGGAAAATGTATAGGAGGAGAAAAAACATAAATGCCTGGCAAACCTAAAAACGAGCAAGAAATGATTACCTAAGTAAAAGAAGAGAGGCAGAGAGAGACTATGAAAGGTACATCACCAGGAAGGTTAAAGAATATTCCAAGCTTTTCCACAGCTTTATCAGAAGAAAACTGAAGGTAAAAGAACAGGTTTTAAGGCTTAAGAGAGAGGATGGAAGCATCACTGAGACGGATGAAGAAATCTGCAAAGAATTGAACAAGGAGTTTCAGTCAGTATTTACAGTAGAAAATACCCCACCCCCTCAGATTGCAAAGACAGAAGCTCATGGGCCGGTATTAGAGAACATCAACCTTTCAGCCTCGGAGGAATGCAAAGCGCTGATGGAGTTAGATGTTCATAAAGCTACAGGTCCTGATGATATATCCCTTAATGTACTTAAAAAATGCGCAAACTCAATATCAGTGGCACTAAGTATCAAATCAAAAAGAAGGAGTGATACGGCTCTAAACTATAGACCAGTTTCCTTGACCAGCACAGTTTACAAAGTTACGGAGAAACTACTAAGGAAACATATCTCTCTTCACTTGGAATCCTTCAACTTTTTGTCAGTGAGACAACATGGCTGCAGAGAAGGTAGATCAACAGTAACAAACTTATTAAAATTTTACGATGAGGTAAGCCGAATCTTACAGAAAAGAGAGAGGTGGACAGATTGCATATTCCTAGACTTCCAGAAAACACTTGATACAGTCCCGCATGGGAGACTTATTAAGAAGTTGCAAGCAATGGCTAGAATAGGTGGAAATGTCTTGGAATGGATAAAAACTTGCTTAGAAGAAAGGGAACAGAGGGTTAGAGTAAGACACTCAGTGTCTGAATGGAGAAGAGTTAGTAGTGGAGTTCCACAGGGTTCAGTTTTAGGGCCACTTTTGTTCCTTGTATAAGACATGTGTAACGAATATACAAGATATTCGGTGTTGTGTATATATATATATATATATATATATATATATATATATATATATATATATATATATATATATATATATGTATATATATATATATATATATATATATATATATATATATATATATATATATATATATATATATATATATATATATATATATATATATATATATATAGTATTGACATTTTATGTGTAACTATTACCCTCCATTAAAATAGAGGTGGGCTTAGACAGTATGGAGCTGGAAAATTAAGGCTGAATGCCCTATAGTGGGCTGGAACACAGGTAAGTCACTTCCCATGATAATACTTGTACAAATGGACTCCTCAAACAGGTAAAACGGACATCATGTCCTTCATGAGAAGGTCTTTACAAACGTTAATTATAACTGTTAAACTTGCATAGAATAGCCTTAAGGTCTAAAATAATATTCTATGTTAAAATGTGAATGACTCAGAGTTGGAAAAAATCATGATTGTTAAAAAATATCCAAATTGGATTATTTTATTTAAATCAGATTATTTTCATTTCAATCAGCATTGATTTTTTTTTTACTCCACCGACCACAGTACTTCCCAACAAAGGCGAGCACGATAACAACTAATAACTATAAATTTTTTTATGGCGTGTACAGTTGGCCCTCATCTTACATGGTTTTAATTAGTGTAGTTTTGAGAGTACACAGTTCAAAATATAAAAAATAGATTCCCAAGTTTTCCCACAAAAATATAACAGCTACAGTATTATTTCTACATGAATTTAAATTGCATTTGGCAAAGTCACAGTACAGAACAGAAATATAGGTATAATTCAAAGTATACAGGAGGTTGTGAAGATGTTTTATGCTTAGTAAAGACACACTTATACAATGGTTTAGACTAAATGCAATTTTTTACTTATGAGGGAGGTGAGTGAACAAAATAACAGCGTAAAATGAGGGACAACTCTTTATGAGAGACACAAGGTATTAGGCATAGCATAAAACAATATTGTATAACAGAATCGGACAGTACAACATAAGTAAACTAGTGTTCATTGTAAAATTTTTCACCCTCTTAAAAAGCATGCTTAGATGAAATGATTATGAATTGTCTCCAGCTTTGATATTCTCTTGAAAAAAAAAAAAAAAAACTGCAGTTGTTATACCATAGTTAATTCACGAAGTTTCATTCTTTAAAAAACAAAAGTTGCTAAATGTGCTCAAGAGAAATACTTATAAATGGTCGCTGGGCTTCATACCTTTTTCTGACCTCTGAATGCACATAACATAAGTAGACATGTAATTCTCAGTTCTCAGCCTTTGGAAAAAATGCAATTGCTAAATATATTTAATTGAAATGCCTATGAACAGTAACCAGCTTTGGTATCTTTTCCTCATAATAGAATGTACAGAACCAAATAATGAAAAAAAATCCTCCCAACACCTGCTAACGATGCAACTGCCGTAAATAATGACTTAGGAGTATCCATAACATTTTCTTTAAATAATTTGTAAAATACTGCCACCATGCAAAGGGGGAGAGGGATTCTACAAGATGTTTGCCAAAATGAAGCTCTTTATATGGTGCACTTCTTCCATGGAATGTTATGAAAGATGGAAGATAATACAGATGGCACTTACAAACATTCTGCTCGGCAGAGTGGTGCTGCTCAGGAGTCAAGAGACATACCTTGGTACATCTGATATACAGTATTACATTTGGTGGAAAGTGGGAAGGTGTCAAAGTTATGTTTATTCTTCGCTCAAAATAACTCCATCTTGGTCTTATGTCTGTACCTTCATTACTTCTAAAAACCGATATAAAATTAAAATGACCTGAAGGTTTCCATCAAACTGAATTCGAAATGTTAAATTATTTGGCTACTTATCAAGTCTATGCTAAAGAGCATATTCCCCCTTATAAGAGGGTTCCCTAAGTCAAAGCAAAATATCTTGGCTCTTTGTAGGAAGAAGATAAAGAGAAGAGGATTCCCTGTCCCCTCGCTATGCCCCATTTAGTTAACTTTTACGACACGAAGGGGAAGAGAGGAAGTAAACTTTCTGCCTTCCCTTAGGGGAAAGTAATCAAGTACTAGCACACAGTAGTTAAATTATTACCAAGGCGTAGCATTACATTTATTTCCATTGGAATACATTGTGAAGCTGCATATATAACAAAATGGAATTAGACATATTACCATATTTAGTAAAAAAAATAAATCCGATTTAAATTATTCTTTTTCTCTGATGCAATTTACTTTATTTAAATCATAATAAGCCTGGTATGACTATGTTGTTCAATGACAAGGACATTCATAAAATAAAAAGCAACCCGGAAAACGGAGACTGGACAAATATCAGAGGAAATATACTATGTAAACTTTTACAGCAATAGATACTAGGAAAAGTTTAACAAGTCTACTCAGCCAAGTAACAACAAATACCATTTTCTAACTAAATATCTCATCATTATTCTTCCACCTTTAACAAGCTCACAGAAACTTTTGAAGCTTACAACAAAATAATGCCTTGTGTATTAATATCTATTCTATATGAAATCCTCTTTACAAGCGTACGATACCTTCAGAGAAAAATGTTAGCCGAGGGTAACTGGTTATGATATGAAAACTATTAGTGATAATATATAGATTATATGCTTCAACGAAACTATATCACGAGCTACCTACTATATCCGGTGATTGGAAGAAAGAATTACACACCAATATTTTGTGCATTTCATAAGATCCAACTCACAGGGATAGAGAAGCAAAGGGTTGGCAATCCCAGTTCCCTGAAAAGTTCTATAAGAAAAAATAGCTGATACAAGAAGTGAAAATATGTACGATATCATTACGCCCAGTAGCCTCCCTTTTTTTCCAATTGGTTCGAGAAGGAATAGTATTGTAGTGAAAAAAATATTATCAAGAAACCTATAATACAAATCAAGCTACCTATGATCACTGGCAGTAAAGCTATCAAGATGATATCAAATCCATGTCCATTATTAGTTTCCTTAATACAATTTTACAAATTTCTTCCATTTTTTAAATGTTTCTGATCTAAACAGAATTCTTGTTAATTCAAGGTAGATCCCAGTTGATGACTTTTAGGGGTAAGATATAGTGTGTTGATGATTGCAAAGGGGTCCTAGCTTTGGAATTTGATAAGATCTGGGTAAAAGAAAGTGATGGTAAACCTTTCTTATATGTCTCTGAGTTACAAGAAGATTAAAATATTTTTTCATACAATACTTCATATCCCTAAGACCAAGATAATTTTTATATAGCTTTGAGTTACAAAAAACTTATGATATTTTTTCATTAGAGACTTAATATCCCGGTGATGCAGACCATTCTTATATTTCTTTGAGTTACAAGGAAAGATTATGATATTTTTTCATACGAGATATCATATCTCAGTGATCCCAGATCATTCTTCATTTCTTTGAGATACAAGAAGAGACTAAGATATCTTTTCATATGAGACTTCATATTCCAGTGACCAGCAGGGTCACAACTGAAAGGAAGGCATTAAGGTAGCAGAATCATCCCTGTTGCCCATGCCACTTACTTTACGTCAAGGAAAAATTTTCTGGGAGGGAAGGATTGTCAGCCCCATCCCCATTTGGTTAATGCTTACAAACAAGCAGGGAATAGGGACTGCAGTAGCGCAGTGGGAGAAGCAACATACCCATCCTTCATTCTCCAGATCCAACCAGTTTGAGGCCATACCTATTCAAAAAGGAATGGATAGTGACACATATAACGGCAAACAACATCAACACGCTGTGAATACAAGCATGGAAACTTATCCCCCATCACCACCGTGACTACAAAATAATATACTGTAATTAAGCAGCTTAGTAAGCAAAATACCTTTGAAGAAAGTTGTATCATCTGGCATTTGTTGTTACAGGTACTGCATTTATCAACTCCAACTGAGAAAAAAAATACAGAATATTATGGAAATTATACGAGACTGGGATAAGTCAAAGGTATTTACAAAAAAAAGGCATTAAAATAGAAAGAGTCAGCCACTACTAGATGACAGGAAGGTACTCTAAGTAAGAAAAAGCAATTCATTAAGACAGATCAGCTCAATATTGGCCACATGTACTATGTTCCTGATGAATGTGCTGGATTTTGTGTCAGTATTAACTCCCATTATGGGGGTGGACACAGACAGCTTGCCCTTCCTAATGCCCTGCAGTGGGCTTGATCGTGGGTCTATCACCTCCCGATTTGAGTGCACTACCCACTGCAGTTGTAATGTGTCCCTAAGTAGTAAACAATATGGAAAATATAAATTTAATCTCCATCATCCCATCCCACAAAATGGTGAGCTAGATACAGTATCCTTTCACAATATAATGGGATAAAGGCAGTGTTGGAAATAATCATGATTAAAAAAAAAAAAAAAAAAAAAAAAAAAAAAAAATATATATATATATATATATATATATATATATATATATATATATATATATATATATATATATATATATTATATATATATATATATATATATATATATATATATATATATATATATATATATATATATATATATTATTTAAATTGGATTTTTTAATTCAAATCACCACTGATTTTTAACTCCACTGACCACAATACTCCCTAACAAAGGTGAGCACGATAACAACTATGACAATAACTGTTTTTATGGTGAGTAAAATTTTCCCTTATCTTACATGGTTTTAATAAATGTGGTTTTGAGTATACACTGATGGAAAATGTTAAAACAAAATTAAATTTAACAAAAAAAATTCCCCCCCCAAAAATACATTGTTGCAATTATAGCACTGTTTTTACATTAATTTAAACTGTGTATGGCAATGCTTAAGTACATAACATAAATCTAGACATAATTCCGAGTATACAGGAGGTATTAAAATGATTACATCCAAATTACAGTTATACAAGTTTGGACTATATGTGATTTTTTACTTATATGGGAAGTGGTGGAACAAATTAAGAGCTAAATATGAGGGACAACTGCATTTAGGAAAGAAAAAATCATTAAGCATATTCCTCATAAAAAACTAAATAATAAATATTCTATTACCAAACTGGATGGTAAACCATAAGCAACCATGTATTTATTCCAATATTTGGCATCTTCATAAAAAAAAAATAATACTGAAAGAATGCCTAGATGCAATGCTTATAAACAATCAGTCTCTAGCTTTGATACTCTCTTGTATAAATAATTGCTTTTGTTACACCATGCGTAATTCTAAAATTTTTCATCCTTTAGAGAATAAAAGTAACTAACAGTAAAAATGTGCTTAGAAGAATTGCTTATAAACGGTCACCAGGTTTGATACCTTTTCCTGATCTTTGAATGTACAGAAGTGAATATGTACTTGGTTGAAATGCCTATGAATATTAATCAGCTTTGATGCATTTTCCTTACCTAATTGATTCCTGATCTGAAATTCTCTCAACACATGCTAACGATGCAACTGCCATAAATTACTGCTTAGGAGAATCCATAACTTTTTTTTAAATAATCTGTAATATATTGCCACCATGCAATGGGAGAGAGGGATTCTACAACACTTTTGCCAAAATAAAGCCCTTTAACTGGTGCACTACTTCCATGGAAAGACATGAAAGTTGGAAAATTAAATAAATGGCTTGAGAGTCAGAAGCATACCTTGACACCTTTGATGTATAACATTTGCTAGAAAGTGGGAAGGTATCAAAGCTATGTTTATTCTTTGCTAAAAATATCTCTATCTTGGACTTATTTATGTACCTTTATTACGTCTAAAGACTGATATAAAACTGAAATAACCTGAAATTTGCCTTCAAAATAAATATGATATGTTAAACAAATTGGCTGTCAATTAAACTCTATATGCAAAAGCCATATTCCCACTTATAAGAGAGGTTGCAGAGTCAATACAAAATATCTTGACTCTTCGTGAAAAGAAAATACAGAGGAGGGGATTCCCAGACCCTTCGCTCTGCCCTATGTAGTCAACATTTATGTCATACAGGGGAGCACAGAGGAAGTACTCTTACCCCCTCCCTCAAGGTAATATAATCGATTTCCTGCATATATTTAACTAAATCATTAACCATGAGTAAAATTACATTCATTTTTGTTGGAATGTACTGCGTAGCAGTATATTTAAATGAATGGAATTAGACATAACTATATTTTGAAATAAAATAATTCTCATTTAAATAATGATTTTTTGTTCTGATCTAAAACGGTTGATTTAAACCATAAAAATCCTGAAATGACAGAAAATAAAAAAATATAAATTTTTCTGCATACAAGGGGCGTATTCAGCCTTGTAAGGCGGATGGTCAAGTTAAAGCACGCACACATGCATCTAGTTTCAGTTGATGCTAATACATCCAGAATTTCCTCAGAAAAATGTTACCAATCTCTTCATTGTAAGATAGGTGTCTACTTGGAATTTTCCTACTAGAACATCCTCATGTCCTTGTTAGGAGGAAAGTACTAGGATGGCATTCCCAGTCCCTTCCTTCTGCCTCATTTAGTAGACTTTTACAACATACGGAGGAAAATAGAAACTGTATTCCTATTTCCTATCCATAAAAAGAACGAATATAATGATATGAGAGAGAGAGAGAGAGAGAGAGAGAGAGAGAGAGAGAGAGAGAGAGAGAGAGAGAGAGAGAGAGAGAGAGAGAGGCAAAAATATTTAACTCCTCACTTGGATAGAACCCACCCAATAATGCTTATTGGCTTTTCTTAACATCTAAAATAAATTTGCTCTAACAGACAGAACACAAAGTAACATTGTAATGCATATATATCTACACAATAATTCAGACATAGCCTATGCACTACCCATACTGTATTATGAAAGTAATATGCTTGTTAGGTCAAAGACTAATCTGTCATACCAAAGGAACTGAATACAAGTTTGACTTTTTCCATAGCTAAAGGAGAAACTGGATCTTGTAGAGAAGTGCAATCCCAGATTTCTCTTGGTATAGTCATATTTCCTAAACAAGTCATCAATCTTTCCCTATCCTACCCAAACCTAACAATTTTCTGGGATATTCAACTTTGCATTTGGCCTTGGAGGTGACTAATCTTCACAAGATCCAGAAATTTTCACTGTAGTCATATCAAAGCTGTGGATGGGACAGTAGTGACGACTATTGCGTCTTGGACCTTCTCACTCAGCGGGCATGATGGGCACGGCAATGTATAAGGCAGGTCATTCCTGAAACCAAGCATTCCACGAGCACAGGTACAAGACCAGACCGGCGTAAGAATGTTCATTACATTTATTATAGAAGGAAAAGATAATGTAAAAATCATTAATTAAAAAAACACTTGAACACCCCTGAGAATATTAACTAACCCTGTAAACTGTTAATTATTAAGTTAAGCTAGTTTAATGCCTAACCTAATAATTTATGGAGTAAATTAATGTTCTGGGAGCTATTCATTTTTACCAGATCCCTCCCCAAAAAAACTTATTTATAATAATTACACTACAGGTCATAAGAATGCGTCTTTTTACATAAGTAAACCTTACCTTTAGCAACACAGCAGTCACAGAACATGTGACCACAATTGGTTAGGAAAAATTTACGTTCCTTCTCATCTCCTGGTTGACGATAACAAGCATTGCAATGAATCCAGTCCATGGTGTTAAAGTTCAACTCAGTCTTTCTTTCTGGGACTATTAGATAATCTGAGAAAGAGATATAGACTTATTTTATCATATTTCTATTTAAGCAAAATACTCAACTAATGAGGTTATTATGCTTGAGATAATACACTGATTACATGAAGTATTTCTTACATCTTTTAATGACTGTATTTAGAAATTCCTTTTGAATCCACATTTGAGCCCGTGGTGGAGCGTGAGGAAGGGCATCTAGCCTTATTCCAAGTGTCCACCCTCAAATGGGATCTGAAAATGACACATTAACCTTTGAAAAAAAAAACACTCACATATAAATACTCATTCATTCCAGATATTATCAGGGTATATATTATTCTCTGCCCTTGCATCTACAGTAAAAAGTCGGGTGTCTAAAGTGGCACACAAGCAATTAACGTTATAAAAGTCTAAACTTTCCAGTTTAGCAGCCATATACAGTATATTAGGATGCATAATGGCAATTTTTATGAGGATTTACTAAGGCAATTTTTATGAGGACGTACTCCTTACAGAAGACATCATTTTTATTGAAAGGCTATGAGTACAGTATATAATACCTGAATACAAGTTGAATGCCACTTTAGGTGTCATTATTAACCCCAAATTCGAATGAAGTGCTTTTAGACAGGCTGGATGCCCAATCTATCACCCCATAGTGGGCTCGTTCACGGGACTGTGCCCAATCTATCACCCCATAGTGGGCTCGTTCACCGAACTGTCATTTCCTGACTTGAACAGTCTTATTACTGCGATCAACATTTGAATACAAGCAAATTTTTACAATTGCGCCCTACTCATTTTGGAGGTTAAAATTATATTTTTCCTATCGTTTTTCATGTGATTTGAATGAATATGACATTGAAAACCGTAAGAAAATATACACTAAGCTAACTTGGCCTAACCAAATATAATCTAAGAAATAGTCATTTATGACATTTTTCCATATGGTTTTTGAATAAGTGTGACCTTGAACACTGCCTTAAAGTACTATTTATTTTAGTTAGGTTAGATTAGGTTGGCAAACATTTTCTGACGGTTTTCATTGTCATTTTCATTTAAAATATAAAAACCATTAAAAATATGATTTCCACCTCCAAGATGAGAAGGGCGCCATTGTAATAACGAACACAATATAAAAATATTTTATGGAAAGAATCGTGATACTCAATTTCATGTAACATGGCCTAGATATCATTATGTCTGATGTCTACTATCTTCTGCTCTAACTAATTCAGATGGCTTAATAATGGTATAATTGGGAAACCAACAGATTTGACTATTTAAACTATTTGAAATAAACCTTCAATGCACTTCCATCAAGTCAATTTTGCCCAGTTACGTTTCCAAATGTGGTTATTAACTTTCCTAGGACGAAAGAATAGCAAAATCCACTACTAGAGAATCTAACATGTCCCTACATAACTGGAATGTAAATTCCAATATTGATGATTCCCAGTGTGCCGATTCTTAAATTGTTTATTGCATTTAAAATCAAATATATTAATATCTGATCCTGTTTAAATTTAGTTTTAATTCAAGAAATCTTTGATAGTTACAGCGATTTGAAAAAGGTACAAATTCAGAGCTTTGACTTGACCTAAAAGAGAAATTATTACAAATTAAACTGTGGAGCTCAAGAAGAATATGCACATGGCACAATACACATAATATTAAATGATATAAACAACTGTATATGCAGATTTCTTATTGTATGAGGGCACACCCCTCTTCTGAAAACTTACCAAGAAAAATAACCTAACCTGCCCTTACCAAAGTTAGGACCTATAAAAACTTCAGGTTCCAATTCTATATGTGCTCCGAAACTGCATTAGCAGCCATATATATATATATATATATATATATATATATATATATATATATATATATATATATATATATATATATATATATATATATATATATATATATATATATATATATATACAAATAGACTAATAGAGTTCAATACTAACCTTTGCGAAGGAAATAGACTTTTAAGAACTGGAGGTGGGATTTCCCTTGGCATCTGGAGGATCCTAAATGAAGTTGACCCTTTTTGAACATGGAAAAACGCCCACCTCGATCAGGGGTCATCAAAGACAAAAACAAAATATATTGTTTTGTCCCTTTAACCACAATCAAGATGTAGGAACATTTTTGCTTTTGCCGCCAAACTCACTGAAAGGATGGCGACAGTTCACATTTATAATAATATATATAATAATAAGTTGAAGGACAGGAACGGTCCAAGCAAACATTATAGAAAATATTTAAAATATATTATCATATATATTTAAGGCCAGAGTGACCTAAAAGATTTCTAAATTGAGCGAAATGTTACAAACGGGCTTCGTCTAAAGAATCTTTATACATACATACATATACCTTGGCTGCTTCCCCCTTAAATTGGGGGGTAGCCGACATCAAGAAAGGAAAGTTTGGGGAAAAGTTATTCTCCCCTCTACTCCCCTTCTTCTTTGACGTCTCGCAGGAGGTTGATACAAGGGGGGGATTCCTAGCCCCCCCCCGCCCCGTCCACTGTTAGTCGCCTTTTACGACACGCAGGGAATACGGTGAGGCTATTCTTTGATATTGTGCCCGCCCCACAGGGCACATTATATATATATATATATATATATATATATATATATATATATATATATATATATATATATATATATATATATATATATATATATATATATATAATATATATATATATATATATATATATATATATATATATATATATATATATATATATATATATATATATATATATATATATATATATATATATATATATATATATATATATATATATATATATATATATATATATATATATATATATATATATATATATATATATATATATACACACCAAAATATTAAAGGAAAAAAAATTGAGAACATTTTTCGTGAGGGGAGAGAGAAGCTGCCGCCCAGTTCTGCCTTGAAGGAAATTTAGAAGAGTTGCCAGAGGTGAAGCCATCACATCACATTACCTAATTGTTTGTGTAAACTGGGGAAAGCTCTTAAGCCGTTTACCTGATCCTGTGGTTCCATATATTGTTAAAATCAGTATCCTTCCCATTTATATTAACTTGTTAGTTAGTTTGATACTCGAAATAATTGAATAAGTAAAAAAAAAAAAAATATCCACCTGTCAACAGTACTGAGTTAAGTTGCCAAGTAGTACAGCTGTCTTATTTTCTTCATTTTTTTTTTTTTGCTTTTCTTTTAGCTTTCTCTTTTACTATTTTGTTTTTATTTTGTATATATATTGAGTTAAATGTAAAGTCTAATCTTGTGGTAACATACCTTGGTTAGCAAGTGAGTTTATCAGTTAGGAAGAATATATAGCAGAAACAGGTGGGTGACACCTCAGACACAGGTTCGAATTTTTCCTTCAGGTTTGACTTTTGTTTTGTTGCCTTTTTTTTTTTTCTTTTTATCCTTAAATTACCATGGTCAAGGTTTTAAGTTAAGATGTGTGTTACCAGAAAAGATATAAACTGAGTCACTAAATAGCACTTATATGGAGATATAAAAATTCGGTGTGAAGCTTAATTAAAAGTTTTTCTCTTTTTTTTTCCTCTTTCTCTTCTTCTTTCTATATTCTGTGAGAGGGAGAACATAAAAATGACGCCATCTCTGTCCCAAACCTCTCCCATCCATGGGTCGGTAGGAGGGGTAGCCATCAGGAGACTCAAACAGAAAATCAAGAATTTAGAGGAAATGGTTATAAGCCTTGATGATAAAATTCAGAATATGGATGGAGAAATGAAAGAGAATGAAACACTCAGAGAGCAAATAAGATCTTTGGAGGAAGCAAATAAAGCACAAGGGCAGGAGAGAAAGGAACTAGAAAAAAGAATAAAGAAGCTGGAAGGGGAAAAGAGTCAACTAGAATCTAGACTTTCTAAACAAGAAGATAAAAACAAACAGATGAATGACAACCTAAAGGAATTAGATGTTAGTTCATTGATCTCTTCTGAGAGAGACGAGATTGCTGCTTGGAATGTCCAGATTAAGGAAAACATTGAACAGTTCAGAAAAGAGTTCCAGGAGCTGAATATGGAAAATGATGCCATGAAAACTTCCTTTGCTGATGCACTAAAGGGGAATGTGGCAGTAAAAGAGGCTGTAAAGGTGGTGGCACTGGAAAACATACAAACAGTTGACTATAAAGAGACAGTAATCGAAAAAATGAAAGACGTTGTGATGGAAAGGGCAAACCCACTCATCAGACAGGCACTTGATAAGGAGAAGACAGCGGTAATCTCAGGCATAAGCGAGTCCCAGGAGCCAACATGGCAGGGGAGACTTGAAGAAAATAAAGCTAGGGTTGTAGACCTGATAAGAAAGCTTGGAGTAGTATGTGGTCCTGAGGATATTGTAAACATACATCAACTAGGTAAATATTCGAGGGAAGGAATGCCGAGACCAACAAAAGTAACCTTTGAGAGAGGGGAAACATGTAGGGAAATATTGTTGAGCAAAAAAAGTCTAAAAGACCTTCAAGAATTCAAAGAAGTGTTCATTAGACAATACAGAACACAGGAAGAGATGGGAAAGATAAAAAACTTGTTGCAAGAGGCAAGAAGGTTAAATGATGAAAGAAATGAAGAAGAGAAGAAAAATTTTCATTACAGAGTTCTTCCAGACAAAGGGGAGATAAAGAAGATAATGACAGAAGATCAGGGGATGGGGCCTCATTAAGATTGTTATACACAAATACTGATGGATTAGCTGGTAAGGCAGTAGAATTACAAGATAGGATTCACAACAGTAAGGCAGATATAGTAGCAATTACAGAGACTAAGTTGAGTGAGGACATAAACAGTGTCACAGTTTTTCCTAAGGGTTTCAGAATACTAAGAGTTGAAAGATCTGAGAGGACTGGTGGAGGGATAGCACTGCTCATAAGTGAAAGGATTCAAGTCGAAGAAATAAACTTGGCTATAGAAAGTGAGTTCAAGGAATTTCTTGTTGCTCGCATAAATACTGGGTCAGAGAGCATTATAATAACTGTTGTATACACCCACCAAGGAACCAAAATAGGCTTGAAGTTTATGAGGAAAGTCATATAGGTACTATTGAAGTCATAAACTCAGTTGTTAACATGGCACGGGAAAAAAATGTAGGATTTTGATTATGGGAGACTTTAATCATAAAGAGATAGATTGGATAAATCTTGACCCACACAGTGGTGAGGACTCATTCGGGGCAAGATTCCTAGATTGCGTACAAGGGAATTTCCTACACCAACATGTAATGGAACCAACAAGGGCCAGGGGTGGGGATGAGCCATCACTACTTGATCTAGTGTTCACAGATAATGTGTTGGATATTGAAAAAATTGAGTATGAACCACCAATTGGAAAGAGTGACCACTGTGTGTTGTTGATGGAGTATATCATTGAAGATATTCTTCCTGAGAGTAGAGGCACTGAGGACATGAGGAGGAACTATCCGAAAGGAGATTACATCAAAATGAATGAGCTTTTTGCAGTTATTGACTGGAGAACCTTATTTTACAACAAATCTGTACAAGAAATGTATGACATCTTTTGTGAGAAATATGGGAAGATAGTAGATTGCTGCATATCTGTCACCAAAGTAGGTGTAATTCATGCCAGAGAGAAATGGTTCGATAATGGGTGTAAAAGAGCTAAGGAGTGGAGAGACAAATGCTGGAAAAGGTATAGGAGGAGAAAAAACATAAATGCCTGGCAAACCTACAAAAGAGCAAGAAATGACTACCTAAGTAAAAGGAGAGAGGCAGAGAGAGACTATGAGAGGGACATCACCAGGAAGGCTAAAGAAAATCCCAAGCTTTTCCACAGCTTTATCAGAGGAAAACTGAAGGTAAAAGAACAGGTTTTAAGGCTAAAGAGAGCGGATGGAAGCATCACTGAGACGGATGAAGACATCTGCAAAGAATTGAACATGGAGTTTCAGTCAGTATTTACAGTAGAAAATACCCACCCCCTCAGATTGCAGTGATAGAAGCTCAAGGGCCGGTATTAGAGAACATCAACCTTACAGCCACAGAGGTATGCAAAGCGCTGATGGATTTAGATGTTCATAAAGCTACAGGTCCTGATGACATATCCCCTCATGTGCTTAAAAAATGCGCAAACACAATATCAGTGGCACTAAGTATCATATTTAAGGAGTCACTGGAGTCGGGGGAGATTCCAAGATGCTGGAAACAAGCAAATGTGATACCTTTCTTCAAAAAGGGAAGGAGGGATACGGCTCTGAACTATAGACCAGTTTCCTTGACCAGCATAGTTTGCAAAGTTATGGAGAAACTACTAAGGAAACATATCTCTCTTCACTTGGAAACCTTCAACTTTTTGTCAGTGAGGCAACATGGCTTCAGAGAAGGTAGATCAACAGTAACAAACTTATTAGAATTTTATGATGAGGTAAGCCAAATCTTACAGGAAAGAGAGGGCTGGGCAGATTGCATATTCCTAGACTTCCAGAAAGCGTTTGACACTGTTCCACATGGGAGACTTATTAGGAAGCTGCAATCAATGGCTAGAATAGGTGGAAATGTTTTGGAATGGATAAAAACTTACTTAGAAGGAAGGGAACAAAGGGTTAGAGTAAGACACTCAGTGTCTGAATGGAGAAGAGTTAGTAGTGGAGTTCCACAGGGTTCAGTTTTAGGGCCACTTTTGTTCCTTGTATATGTAAATGACCTACCAGAGTCTGTAAATTCATTCATGAATATGTTTGCAGATGATGCAAAGATTGTGAAGAAAGTAAAAAACGAGAACAATGGTAGAGAACTTCAGGAGGATCTAAATAATCTGCATGAGTGGTCAGAAAAGTGGCTAATGAAATTCAATACTTCAAAATGTAAGGTAATGAGAATGGGTACAAGTGCAAGAAGGCCCAAGCTTGACTACTCGGTGGCTGGAGTACAACTTCAAGAGACAGAAAATGAGAGAGATCTAGGAGTAAACATACTGGCAGATTTGTCTCCAGAAATACATATAAATGGCATAGTAAGGGCAGCATATGCATTCTTATCAAATGTAAGGGTAGCCTTCAGGCACATGGACAAGGAAATGTTCAGAAATATTTATGTAACCTATGTGAGGCCAAAACTCGAATATGCAGCCCCCTTTTGGAATCCGCACTTGAAAAAGCACATAGCTAAGCTTGAAAAAGTTCAAAGACATGCCACGAAACTGGTGCCAGAAATACGCAATCTCAGTTATGATGAGAGGCTGAGGGAATTAGACTTACCATCACTGGAAGCTAGAAGAGTGAGGGGGGATATGGTGACAGTCTTTAAATTCCTTCATGGTTATGATAGAGTGGATAGGGATCGATATTTTGATATGGCTGGCTCTAGAACTAGAGGTCATAGTTTGAAGCTTCGTAAGAAAACTTCTTTGCAGGATGTAAGGAAATACTTTTTCAGTGTAAGAGTAGTTGATAATTGGAATTGGCTAAGCGAGGAGGTAGTTAATGGTATCTCAATCCATAGTTTTAAGGACAGGTATGATAAGTATGACTAAGTCTAAAATGGAACCGATGAGGAGACGGGAAGATACGAGCTTTGGGCTCTTTCCCGTAAACACAATTAGGTAATCACAATTAGGTAATCACACATATATACATTATACACACACTGATATATACATATATACATATATACACATACACACACATATACACACACATACATACATATATATATATATATATATATATATATATATATATATATATATATATATATATATATATATATATATATATATATATATATATATATATATATATATATATATATATATATATATATATATATATATATATATCACACACACACACACACACACACACACACACACACACACACACATATATATATATATATATATATATATATATATATATATATATATATATATATATATATATATATATATATATATGAGGCCTATATCAGTAACTTACAGCACAGGTAGTAATCCGATTAAAAAAAAAAAAAATAGGAGAAAATGCCGAAGAGCCAATGAGGTTTCATTGGGCCACAATCCTTAACGGTTTTACCCATTCTCTATTGTAAATAATTCTATAAAAGCCAAAGCCACATATTTTTTTCCCATAATACCAATATGAATATGCAACAGCTAAACCCGAATATCTTTATAGACCTTAAGAAGATTTGTAACCTGTCTTCACACAAGATATTAAATTATATAAATAATTCAATAAAAAAATAACCTAAATTAAGTGAAGAATCTGGACCTATAAAAATTTCAGGTCCCAATTCTTAATGAGCTGCATTTTTTTTAAACATCTCAAAAGTACAATTATTTAATTAAGATATATTACATGGAAATTCTGTATTATTCAAATTATAGAATAAACTATTGCGTTATTAATGGATTTTTATAACTGAATAATATCACATATTGTTCCTAAGGTTGCTTTAATTAATGATTTAATGCAGTTTGTTTTAATGAAATGTTGGAGCTCCTGAAGATTTGTAACCCGTCTTTTATTAACAACGAAGATTCGAACTTCGAAGAATTAGTTTCAAGTCCAGTGTTCAGTGGCTATGGTAATGAATGAACGTATTAGTGGGTCCTTCTGGGGGTTATCGAATGAAATTCGTGTTGACATTGAGGACTGACCTGAACCTAAGAACTCTAGAGGACCGTGGATGACCATATGAGCCTAAACAGAGCCAGCAAGATGTCTAAGAAAATTGTAAATATGAATGATAGGATTAGAACTGCTGGAAAAAAATGACGGTGGAGGTGTTGAGGACATGAACTTAGAGGTGTTAACGAGGAGGATGGATTTAGGAACGACAGCTGTGGAAAATATGTTGTTGCGAAAGAGGAAGATAAAAGCGATGTCAGTGCGAGGTATGTACAATAGGGTTCCACTTTCTCTCCTTAAATCACATTTTCTATGCCTTTTCCATATAAATCACATTTACTAAAACTTTTTCGTCTATTTCGATACTCCTAAATATACTTAAAGTAATATCACATTCATTTAAACATTTTGTAATCGCTTTACATCTGTTTTCAATACACTTAATTTTCATTTACTTTAATGATATTATCTTATATATTACAAGGTACTTAATTTATAATTAGCTCAATGGTTTACAGTCTCTACTACAGGTAGCTATCTTGCCTTGTTTTGAATTCTCTGATATTTAGAGCACAAACCACAACCGCAGGCAACGAATTCCACTCATTGATAACCCTCGCACTGAAAGAACTTGCTCTGGCTAGAGTCCTCCAGTGCCCACGTTTGTGCAACTTACGAGAGTTTGAGCTAGTCTGAGTCACTATGTTCAAAGACGATGTGGTAGTCGATCTTTTTCATTCCACTAAGAATCTTGTAAACTTTGATTAAATCTCCTCTCTGCCTTCTTTTTTCAAGAGTCGTGAAACCTTGTCTCTCACATCTAGTCCCATATTCAAGATCTTTCATCTCTGGAACCAGCTTAGTAATGCCCTTCTGGTAGTAAGGGTACCAACTCGGAATAGCGTATTCTAGATGTGGTCTGACTAAAGAACAGAATAGTGATCTACATGCATCCAAATCTATATGGGGAATGTTCTGCCTTATAAGGCCAACTATTTGATTTCCTTTGACTGCTACTTTATTCACATTATGAACTGGTTTTAAGTCACTAGACATGTAGACACCTAAATCTTTCACAACCTCATGCTTATCAAGTTTTTGGCCATTCATCTCATATTCAAAATTTGGATTTCTGTGCCCAACATGAAAAGTTATGCATTTGTCAACACTGAAGTCTAACAGCCACATCTTGCTTCACTCTTCTAGTCTTTTAATGTTCTCTCTGCATAGATTTAATGTCATCTTCTGAAAAAAATACTTTTATTGCCTTTTACATAATCTGCAAAGAGAAGGGCTGGACACTCCATTTCACTTACTAGGTCATTCACATATATTAAATATAAGACTGGTTTCAAAACTGATCCTTGTGGCCCTCCCGAGGTTATTCTTAATCTGTCATATTTAGTGCCTCTTATTTCAACAAATACTTTTCGTCCTTATAAAAAGGATCCAATCCACTGTAAGATGTTACCTCTCACTGCATAAACTTCCAGTTTCTTCAATAACCTACCATGAGGTACTGTATCAAATGCATTCCTACAGTCTAAATAATTTACATCCACTGGGATTTGTTTATCTGTAACTGAAGTTAAGTATTCCAAGTATGTCAGCAAATTAGTAAGATTGCTTCTTCCTGTTCTAAATTCATGTTGACTATCATGTATAAGGTTGTTTTCCTCCAGATGTTGTACTAGGACTCTGCATATTATAATTTCACATATCTTGCATAATAAACACATTAATGAGACTGGTTTATAGTTGAGTGGATTGAGCTTATCTCCTTTCTTGAATATAGGGCACAAAGAAGCCAATAACCAGAGATCTGGTACTAATCCAGTGTCAAGCGACTGCTTAATAATGTTTGAGACAGGTAAGGCTAATTCATTATAACATTCCTTTAACATTTTAGGGTGAATACCATCTAATCCTCGAGATTTGTTACCATTCATATCCTTAATTAGATCCTTGACAGTATTATCATCAGCTTGTACACTTTCAATCACAGGTCCGTTATATCAAGTCACAAACTCAGGCATTTCCCGAGTATCTTCTTGAACAAAAACTCCTTGAAATGCTCTGTTAATCTCGTTTGCCGTCTCTACATCATGTCAAGTCACATTACCGGTTCTGTTCCTGACTCTTAAAACTGTTTTGCTTCTCACATGGCTCCAGAAATGTTTCTGATTAAACTTGACTGAAGATAGGCAGAACAATAACAATGCCTTAGAGGTCAGACTTAGAAGTCTTGAGGCCCATTCAGTTGTACTCAGTAAGAAGGTAGACATATGTAACAAAGAGTAGAAAACTAGAAATGAGGCTAGTTAATCAAGGAGCAAATGCTACCATCTATCAAGAGAACATTTACACATGTTCTGATAACGGGACCAATTATTCAGATTTTTTCAGGATGGAGACTGTACCAGTACTACAGGACACTATGAAAAAGGAATTTAAGCAGCTTCAGTAAAGAAGGGAGGATTATATTAAACTGAAGGAAGAAATTAGAGAGAAACAAGAAGAAAAACTCAGAGAATTCAATGAAGAAGAAGCCTGAAGATACAAGATTATACTCTATGGTGTCACAAAAAGTAATGAGAAAAAAGGAGCATGGTGAAGGGAAGATTACCTGAGATTTACTAGTGACTTAATTCAAGAAACTTTGATAAATGAAATACAGCATAACAGCTTGAAGAAATTGTTTAGGTTGGGTAAGATGGAAAACAAAGCAGAGAGGCCTAGACCACAGCTAATTGGGATTGATTCACCAAGTACTGAGAAACAAGTCCTGATGCACACCAAAAAATTGACGGTTAAAAGAGTTAGTTATAAAGGCATAGTTTTACAAAGCGAGCTCACAAGTGCACAGAGGGAAAATCTGATAGGACATGTGACAGAGGCTGAAAAAAAGGAACTTGGATTCGAGAAATCTTATATACAGAGTAAGAGTCCCTCAGGGAAACATGATAGTGAAAAAAAAAATTAGAAAGTTTGTATAGGTAAAGATGTACAATGATGTGAACAAAAACAGGATGTTTAACAAAAGAAAAAAAAATTCTTGTTGGTATACAAATGCAGATACATTGATAAACAAAATGACTAAGTTAATGGTGAGAGTTAATCAAGCAGAGATTATTCCAGACTTGATAATGATTAATGAAGTGACCACTCCAAGCCGCCACCATATCAGTTTGAGCATTGATGAAGTGTATATCTGGCTTTAGAGGCCTAGCCATACGGTTCCCTAAGGTTAATGTTCTCAAATTCTAACCTAACACCCTTTGCTAACCTAAGCTAATCTCTCTTCATTGATGATAAAAGGGAGGTTTCAATTATTCAAGAACTCCGAAATTTTAAACTTAAAATTTTTGAGGCTGGTGCCGTGAAATAGTACTTGAGATTCTCTTTGAGAGAGAGAGATATTTATGTTGACAATTTTTATTACTTTATGAATTTCAAGTGTAGTCAATGATTTTCATTTGCTTTGTGGTCACTGCGGATAATGCTGGTCTGGCTTAATATTTTATTTAGATCTACACAAGCAGGGGTATACCACACACCAAAATAATCTTTGATGTACTGTTGCATATCATTTGATTTGTGTCGCAATTTGCATAAATTGTGCAGATTTCACTATTATCTGATTGTTTGTGAAGTTTGTAGATAATTATCCATAATTCTTGTGCATGTTATTCCGTATTGACTGAAAATGTCTAATGTGTTTATTTGTTCGAAAACAGTTTATACCACAGTGCTTATTGCGATGATAGTTAACAAGGCAAAAAGGGTATTCAGAGTGACTGATGTTAACTGTTCATGTAAAGATGATACCTTACAAAGGCTGAGACCATGGAATTTGCTCATTCATTTCTTGTGTGAAATGGTGTTTGTTTGCTATAATCTGACTGAAGTACTGTGTTTTCCTTAATTTTTGTCAGTGGTCAACGCTCTCAGTAATTTTTTTTTTATGAGTGTGACATCAGGAGGGGCAATAAAAATTGCCCTCATCAGGCATGAGCAATAAGATAATGAGAAAGGTAGAGAAACAAATGGGAAGTTTTGTGACTAGTCAGACATGAAGAGATAGTAAGAGACGTGTAACGAATACGCCAAAATATTTACTAACTGTGTTACTGAAGCCTATGAGCAGCTTGGTCTGAGTAACCCGTGAGTTGGTCAGGTATCGTGTAATGCACATAACAGAGTAAAAAGAATGATTCAGTTTAATTGCATTGAAGTATGATGAAGATGGTCTCCATAACTAACATCAGTCAGCCTTTTTAACACTGTTGTCTATTACTATTAGCTAGACAAGGGGAGACTTATAGAAGATACTGAAACACTTCTTACTACAGTCACACCTCCACATACGAACACCCCCAACCACGAACAAATTGACCTACGAACACAATTTTCGAACAAATTTTGAATCGACCCACGAACAATCCATGAGGTACAAACTCACATACAAACACAATTAGGTAATCACAAGCACATCTGTCCAGGCGATCACGTGTTGCTATCAGTCCTGCATTGAGAAGATCGCTTGTTGTTCTTTCGTTATAGATTTCCAGATCTTTTGCTTTTTACTTTAAATTAGCCCTCATTATGGGTCCCAAAAAAGTGAAAAGTGTCAGTGATAGTGATTTTAAAAAGCCTAAACATATTTCTGTGGAAACGAAGAAAGAAATACCTGTAATAGCTAAACATGAGAATGGTGTTCATGTTTCTGATATGCCAAGCAGTATGACATGGCGAAATCGAACATCTGCATTATTTTAAAAAATAAAGAGGCCTTAAAGGTGGCTAACTTGGCTAAAGGAGTGGCTGTTTTAACAAATCATAGGACTCAAGTTATGGAAGAGGTAGAAAAATTATTATTAGTTTGGATAAATGAAAAAGAGCTTGCTGTAGATGGTGTTAGCAAGGCTATGATATGCGGAAAAGCTCTACAGTTACATCATGATTTAGTGGCGAACACTCCAAGTGCTAGTGGCGTTAATATTGACGAATTTAAAGCAAGTAAAGGCTGGTTTGAAAAATTTTGTCGACAAACTGGAATTTATAGTTTTGTTAGGCATGGAGAGGCAGCTAGTTTTGACCAAAAGGCAGTGGATACCTATGTGGTAGAATTCTCTAAATGTATCGAAAGTGAAGGTTATGTCTCACAGAAAATTTTCGAGTGTGATGAAACAGGACTGTTTTAGAACAAAATGCCTAGGACTCACACACCCCAAAAGGAGAAGTCACTGCCTGGCCACAAACCAATGAACGACAGGCTTACAATTTTATTGTGTGCTAATGCAAGTGGAGATTGTAAGATTAAGCCTCTTTTAGTCTTCCACTCCAAAAATTCGCGCATTTTTAAGCGCAATATTGTGTTGAAGGCTAGACTTTTGGCAATGTGGAGGTTGAATAGCAAGGCTTGTCTTTGCGTAGCTGTCAAAAAATATCTTGAGGAAAAAGGTTTGCCCCTTAGGTGACCATCCTCCAGATTTGGTAGAATAATAATAATAATAATAATAATAAACTTTATTTCCATTTTACAATGGGTATTCGTCAGCCAGGACAAGCCCCAACCCCCCACTGTGATGTCCACCCACAGCAGTTCCTGCCAGTAAACAGCTTAAACTCTCGGTCTTGGACGGGGACCGATCTTTCGACCTCGTGAATGCGAAGCCAGCGCGTTACCACTGTACTAGCCAGCAGGCTTGATGTCAACTACGACTTGATAAAAGTAAAATTTCTGCCTCCAAACACCACTTCTCTCCTCCAGCCCATGGACCAGCAATCTTTTTTCTAGGTCGCCAACGACACAGATTTGACCCTGCATGAATTCTGGAAAGAGTGCTTCAATATTCTCCACTGCATAGGCCTCATTGACAAGGCATGGAAGGAGGTCTCTTACTGCACATTGCAGTCCTCCTGGAGGAAACTTTGTCCAGGTTGTGTGGCTGATAGACTTCAAGGGTTTCAAGCAGGAGACAACTGTCACTATAGTGAACGAGATT
This sequence comes from Halocaridina rubra, assembly GCA_037179515.1. NCBI lineage: Eukaryota > Metazoa > Arthropoda > Malacostraca > Decapoda > Atyidae > Halocaridina > Halocaridina rubra. Next base: position 84,070 of record JAXCGZ010009608.1, read on the forward strand.
TGGTCACAGGCAAAAGTTTGGGCTTGGAGGTCAACGAGGAGGATGTGGAGGAGCTGGTGGAAGACAGCAAACAAGAACTCATCACCAGAGAATTGATTGAGTTGCAATGTGAAAAGATGAAGACTATACAAAAGGAGCAATCAGTAGAGGAGAAGGAAGAGAGGGTAAAGGTTTTAAGTGATAAGTTAAAAGAAATCTTTAGTAAGTGGAGTGATGTGCAGGCTTTCATTGAGTCATTTCCCAGACAAAACTGTGACAAACAGAGCAGTGAACATTTACAATGACATTGTTATGTCCCATTTTAGAAAAATTTATCAACAAAGAAAAAGACAAGTTTCTCTCGTTCATTTTGCCGATACCAGCCAGAGAACCACCTTGCAAGAGAGAAAATACATGTAGAGAGAAAATCCCAGAAATACCTGAACAGTTGTCCTACGTTTTTATGGAGTGGGACTCTCCTTCGAAGGAGTAGTCTCTCTATCTCCTCCTCCTCCACCACCATCCACGCGTGTCAGCAGCTATCAACCACAAAGGTAAATACCATGTTTTATTTTAGTACAGTAGAATACTGTACTGTAGTTTTCTATAATTAAGGTTATTTATAATTCCAATATATATTTTTGTCACATATAAACCCATAAAAAAATTTAAAAGGTATATTTCAAGGGCTGGGGAATAAATTAATTGGAATTACATGCTTTTTTATGGTAAAAATTGTTTCCAGTTGCTAACATTTCGACTTGTGAATGGGGTTAAGGAACAGATTAACTTTGTAACTAAAGGTACCACTGTATTTGGAAAAAACACCAGTGGCAGCTGAGGGTAATATATACCTCTTGTTGATTCATGAAAAGGCTTTATCCCATTTTGAAGACTTGAAGGCTAAGGCTGGTGAAAGTTCTGGTGATGAAACGTTTGCTGCAGGTTTGCACATTTCAAAAAATGTACAAACTTGCATCATGTTTCTGTTATCGATGAAGCAGCGACTGCCAACAAAGATGCTACCAAGGAATTCTTGAAAACGAGTCAAAAAATATAACTGATGACTGTCATTATATTCCTCAGCAAATTTTCAATGTGGACCAGACTGGCCTTTTTAGGGAAAAAATGGCAGAAAAGACATACATCAGCTGGGAAGAGATTACCATGCCAGGCTTTAAGGCTGCGAAGGATAAGTTGTCCTTGATGCTGGGCGACAACTCTTTGGGAGACTTCAAGCTCAAACCACTCTTAGCTTACCAAACTGAATATCCAAGGATATTGAAGAACATCGCGAAGAGTTCTCTTCCTGTAATCTGGATGTCCAACATCATGGCCTTTATACCAGAAGTGAAGCTGTATTGCCGGGAGAAGGGAATCCCTTTCAAGATTCTTTGATCTTGGATAACACCCCTGGCCACCCACCACACTTGGATGATTATCATCCGGATGTAAACATTGTCTGTCTGCGTCCTAACACATCTTCCCGCCTTCATCCAATAGATTATGGTGTAATAGCCAATTTTAAGAAATATTACACTCATTGTACGTTCAGGGAAGCATTGAAAGCAGTGGATGATAACCCTGATAAGACAACGTGATAACTGGAAGGCATTTAAAAATCTTTGTGTATCAATTATGAACGGCATTTGGAAGGTTTTATGACCACAGTTCGTCAATGATTTTAAAGGATTTATATCAGAGGAGGAGGTCAAGAAAATCATTGAGAAGCTCGTCAAAATATGCAAGGACCTGTACCTTGACTAGGAGGAAGAGAACTCTGAAAAGCTGTTTGAGTCACATTTTTAGGAATTGACAGTTGATGAACTAATGGAACTGGAAACCAAGCAAAGAGAAACACAAGAAGTGGAAGCAAAAGAGTTTGTTCAAGTGAAAAAGAGTGAAACGAAGTTGATGGCCAAGGAGTTTTCTTTTATAGAAGAAGGTCTCACTAGCTTTGAGAACAAGAACCTGAATGCTGAGAGATTATCAATTATTATTTTTAACATCAATCATGATGCCATGCAGTGTTATCATATACAATGAAAAACAAAAGATTGCAAATTTCCTAGGAACAATTTTTCAAGAAACGTAATGATACACAAGAAAATAGCAAACAAGTGCATGATCCCCAAGAATTGGAGAACCAGTGTATACAACCTCGTGTGTTTCTTTTCTGTTGCCTTCTATTTCAAACGCTGCTTTCTCTTCCTCCTCCCCCTTCAACGTTGACGAAATAATGGCAATGTAATCTCTGCAAAACCTTACATTCTCTCATATGTCACCTCAGACTTACTATACCAGTTTTAAAAGTTGGTATTATTATTACAATGTATTATAATTATTACAATTTATTACTATAATTTATGTTTTATGTTATATTAGAAGTATGGTGTCTTTACGATAAGAAATTAATTTTAATATATGTAACTCCACAACAGCAGCTCTCATCCATCATCTCAAACTTACTCTACTAGTTTCAAAGTTTTTTTTTATATTACTACAATTTATTATTATTATTATTATTATTATTATTATTATTATTATTATTATTATTATTATTATTATTATTATTATTATTATTATTATTATTATTATCGTTATTACAATTTATAATATAATTTATGTTTTATTATATTATTTATAATTATTATATTATTATTATTATTATTATTATTATTATTATTATTATTATTATTATTATTATTATTATCATCATACGCTGGCTCCTCTTGCTCCTCCCCCTCCAACCTAGAAGACCCATTGCCAATGTAAACTCCACAAAACCATACCTTCTCCCATACATCACCTCACACTTACTCTACCAGTTTCAAAGGTTGGTATAATTATGACAATATTATTATTATTTAAATTCATTAATATGATTTATGTTTTATTAAAAAAATGTTGTCTTTACAATAAGAAAAACAAATTTATTATACGTACATACCTCCGCAACATCATAGCATCTCTCATCCATTATCTCAAATCTGCTCTACCAGTTTCAGAGGTTATTATTAGTACAATTTCTTAATATTATTATTATTACAATATATTAATACAATTTATGTTTTATTGCAGTATCCTTGTGACTACGATAAAAAAAAATGTACGTACAGTATAGTATGTAACTCCACAAAACCTCACCATATCCCATCCGTCACCTCAAACCTAATCAGCAGTTTCAAAGGTTGGTATTATTTTTACAGTGTATCATTATTATTACAAATTATTAATATAATATATATTTTGTTTTATTAAAAAAATGGTGTCTTCATGATAAAACAAATTTATTACTGTCTGTAACTGCAACATCTTAGCATCTCTCATCCATCATCTTAAACCTACTCTACCAGCTTCAAGTTTATTATTATTATTATTACCATTTATTATTATTACTATTATTAGAATTTATTTATATAATTACAGAAAACAAATATGTAGCTCTATAACACCTTACCATCTCGCATCCATCACTGCAAAAACCTTCACTAAGAGTTTCTACAGTTACCTCTACAGGCATTACTGTATGTATTACTATTATATTAGTATTACTGTATTGAAATTTATTAATATAATTTATGGAGTACAAAGAATGTTGTGGGAGGAAGTGAAAAGCGTTTGAAAAGGTGAGTCTGGTAGGGAGGAGAGGGTGAAAGAAGAAGATAGGCAATTGCTAGTAGACGAAATAAAGGTAGGAGAGAGATGGGCTGAATATTTCAAGGAACTGCTAATGAGGAAGGTGATAGACAGGCAGAGATTGTGGCTGTGAGAAAGGAATGGAGAATGCCAATGTTGGGTGATGAGAACAATAGAATAATAAAAGTGGAGATACATTTGTATTGTAAGCAATGAAAGTATGTAAAGGACCAAGGATAGATGGGTGTCATGTAGAATGCTTGTCGGATGGTGGGGTGGTTATAGTGGAATAGATGGTTAAGTTGTTGAAAACAGTATATGTTTTAGGGAAGGAAGGGTCCCAGTTGATTGGAGTAGTGCATTTGTAGTTCCACTTACAAAGGGAAAGGAGATAAGTATGGATGACACAGCAGTGGTGGCTGACACTGAAAATGAAAACCGAATCATTTGGTGACTGAGTTTGTTAGGGTGTGTGAAAAAAGGAAGCTGCGTGTTGATATTGGTAAAAATAAAGTCATGAGATAGACAAGGAGTAATGATGTTGGTAGATTGAATGGAGGAGTGGATGGGGAGTTGCTTGAAAAAGTTGAGTTTTAAGTATCTGGGGTTGCATATATAAAGGAATGGACGAGTGAATGCGGAGCTAAGTCATAGAGTGAATGAAGCAAGTAAATGTCTAGGCGAGTTGAAAATTGTGATGAGAAATAGGTATTTTGAAATGAGTGAAAAGAGAAGGGTATATGGTGTGATTGTGCCGACTGCATTGTATGGAGCAGAGACTTGGAATGCAAGAGAGGATGAAAAAACAAGTTGAATGTATTAGATATGAGGTGTTTGAGAAGTATGATTGGTGTACCTAGAATAGATAGTGTGAGAATTGAGGAGATCAAGGGAATGGGTATTGAAAAAAGGCTATCAGGTAGGCTTGATAAGTGTGCTGAGTTGGTATGGACACATGGAAAGAATGAGTGATGAACAAATAACGAAGAGTGTGTGAAGTGCCGAACTTGTTGGGGTTAGCTCAAGAGGAAGACCTAGAATGAGATGGATGGATGGCGTGAAAAGGGCATTGAATGCATGTAGAATGTCAGTGAAGCATGAAAGAGAGTATGAATGAGTGAAGGAAGATTATGTATAGGTGACACGGGCCAAAGGGATTTCTCGCACCTGCTAGTTCAGCGAACTGTGCTGGACGAGCGTGAGGGGGTTACCATGTGATGAAGTGGTAGGAGTAAACTAGCTGTGGCTGTTCTGCTTCATTGTAGAATATCCTTGCCTGCCTACATTGTGGATGACCCAAGGAGGATGGCAGAGGGAAAATGTGGAAACCCTTTATCCCTAAGGAGCTAAGAGTAGTTGAGGTATGTGTGGATCGTGGTGAATGAGTGTTACTTGGCTTGGCCTCCCCCCTTACAAGGGGAGTGGGGCCATGTATGTGTAGATGTGTATGTTATATGCTCTATTAAAGTGCCTTTAGGATACGTAAACAAATGTATTGTATGTTAACACAACTGTATTATGTTATGTTTATTATGTTAAGTAAACTGTACACCCAATATAGTTCTGTACATACCAAATATCAAGTTAAGAACAGCCGTTCGTAACATAACTCATGCGTAATTTGGGGAGCGTATGCACAGTATATTTTATACTAACTGAAGTCCTTTCGTAATGGCTTAGTGGCAAGGAATATTCATAGGATTATAAGCTGTGAACTCTCTACTCTATTCCCTCCACCAGAAGTAACCTTTTTGTTTCTTACAAAATACAGGACATTTTATTAACATAAAGACAGAAGCTATTACAAAGCCAAAGGAAAATAATTAACTCTACATCTCTATCCATTTTCATTTGCCAACAGTCATGCAACTTACCATTGTAGTGAACAAAACCAAGCTCATCCCTCATAATTCTTGTTGATATTACAAAGTCAGGCCTCAGGTTTCCTTGCTTCATGCTTGTCCCATCAAGTAATTTGGAGTCACTGTGTCAAGACCTCCCATAGTAGGTTTTTTATTATCCAATTCCTCCATATCTCTCTTGGATTATAAGTAGATTTTTCATAATTCAGGTTAATATGTTTTAATAAATTCTTCACCATTATCCCACTATCCTTTCTGGGAGTAAAAAAATTATTAAAGTTTTCTCTGATGCAGTCTTTTGTTAAATTATTTCTGTCTCTATTTCCCACAGTCTGAGATCCTGCCCAAAGCAACACTTTGGTATGCTTTATCTTACAGGCATACTTATTCTAACACTAACGACTACACAGTACTGTGAGAGCAACCACTTAATCCTAAAATCCCTAGTCTGGATTATTAATTACTTTGTAAGCCCTAGTCAGTGTCCCCAGTAACATAGCCTCTTCTCTCACTCCATTCCTAGGCTACCATCTACTTTTATGTTCATTGTCAAATACCTTTATGGTGTCAGCGTGCACATGTTCCCGTGTAATGCTTTTTGAAGAAAAATTCTTGCACCTACAACCTTCCCCAAAACTACACCAATTAAACTTGACTCCAAATATCTCCTTCAACCTTCTTTGCTACATCTTACCAGTATTTTTTTCCAGACACAATATACCACTGAGCCAGCAGGATAACTACGATATTAGTAAAATAACTTAGAGAAAGGCTTCAACACTCCCTGCTCATCTTCGGATCCTCTGTCAGTCTCTTTGAGGCAAGGTATTATCAGGAAGAGTGGGTCTGCTAGCACCATTCCCATACCCCTTTAAAGCAGTTTTAGTCACCTCCTTCAACATACAAGGCATGTAGGTGCAAGTTTGTTCTTCGACTACCAACCATTTTTTGTTTAAACTCTTTTATTACAATATATATATAATATATATATATATATATATATATATATATATATATATATATATATATATATATATATATATATATATATATATATATATATATATATATATATATATATATATATATATATATATATATATATATATATATATATATATATATATATGAAGCCAGGAATGCAGCTACAATGTAACAAAAACTTCTTAACCTGAATTCATTACAGCTTTACCACTTAAAAAAGAAAAGAGCTGAAATAGAGACTTTCTGTGGTTAATGTTACTCTTGAATGGTCAAGACTTTGAGTTTCGCTATTTACCCTAAATGGTCTGTACATCCATATCATGGAACCGGTTTGCAGTTTCAATAACTAAAGAATCGAGTTAAAATATAAGGTCTGCAATCCAAGTGCAGTTATACACTTATCTGCCGTTTGATGTTTTAGAGGAAGGGTTCTTAACGTTCTGTTCTGGAGACCTGATATTAATGATGTTAGTTTATTGGAGATATTTTCTTGACTTCTCTGCTTCACAAAATCAAATGGATCGACCATGTCTTGCAACTAGTTATGATGCTCAGGTAGTGCTTTGGAATATCAACCTACTTATGCATGGTTTAGAATTTTGTTTTCTACAGGTGGACTTGTTTACCAGAGTATATCCAGATTCCAGTCTTTGAGTGAAATAGAGGCTTTAGGACAGATGTTGATCTCTTATGACTATAGTGATGTAATCTACCTTACCTTATTTCTAGAATGTTTAAGCACTCCTCTGCAACTTCAATAAATATCCAAATTGTTCCTTGAACAAAGCTCGAGCTAAGGGGCCTAATATCTTCCTTAGTGCTCTTTCAGTTCATAGTCTCAATGTCAATCTATTGTAAAGGATGATCAGACATTCTGCATATACCAAGTCGTCCTCTTTATCTTCATCTTTGGCATTACTTATAATATTATGCTGTTCATCATTCTTGAATCTCCTCCGAGATGGTGTCATACTGAAGGAGCTACACCACCCTATTCTAATGTAATGAATGTTTTTAGTTCCTCTAAGTAGCTTCAAGTCATAAAGATTTCCATTCCAACTAAATGTAAACCTTCAAGTCTTTTAAATTATATATCATCAGCAGCAGATAGGCATCTAAAATATCCTGCTGTTCCCTAACAGGTCTCGCTAAAAACGAGGTATTAATACCCTTGATTACTACAGCTCACATCATATAATTTACTCTACAGCAAATGACTTTAACAGACTTAAGAAAGGAGCTTATGTGATGGTAGCCTCTGTCACTAACCTATCAAAGTAAAGAAAACTGATATGACCCATTTATATGCTGTATGAGTCCGATATTGGTCTTTTATTTTACTACACATGCACAAAAATTATAGTATAGGAAAAGCATACCAGTTAATAATATCCTTTATTGGCCATTCTACGTACACTAAATTTAACAATAAGGAGTGAGGAAGGATGGTCAGAGCATTAGTGTTGGACATACAAGTCAGAATTTATCAGCAATTTCCACCACAAATGAGGCACTTTGGCTAATGTTACAATCAACTTACTTCCAGAAGAACTTAAATGAATAGAAGCTTCTCGTTCTTCCTTTTCTTTAACAGCGTGGCCAAGGATACAATTATAACATTTCATTAGCCTAAGCACTATAGATAAGGTGGATTATTCGGGTCATATTTTTTTTTTATTTATTTTATTTTTTTGACAACACGGTTTAGTAGAAGGGACTCTTCTTCCTCTTGTGTTCAGTCCTGACTACTATGCCCATCCTAAGCCTTGTGAAATTTATTATAAAGGAAAAAAATTGTGATATTTTGATAGCAACCTGATTTTGCACTGAAAGCCTAATTTTACCCAAAACTGACAGCATCCCATATATATAATGATAATACTTTTTATACAGTGAATTACTAGGCAGTTTCCTCTTTTCAATATAATCATCAGGCTCTTATGTCTAACACTGGACAGAAAACTACATTGTCCATAAAGTCAAAACCTCTGAGCTTCAGGTTAATTATATATCTGTCTCAATAAGCTTTCAGACTTAGACAACGCCATACTCTTTTCTCAATTTTTTTTTCTTCCTGTTCTTATTGAGTGAAAAAGCGAGCAAATGTTTAAAAATTGAGACAGGGTGTGTAAAAGCTCTAATAATAATTACTTCTCAAGAAGAGAATAAATACACTTGTGCATTCCACTTCACTAATCAAAAAACATAAAATATTGCAAAAATGCAAAAATCGCATATGCTCAATAAAGTCGAGTTAATCATGAAATTCAAAGTGCATATCCAGTGACAAGAAAAAGTGTACCATCATCACAAATTTACAAAATAATCAACGATTGTTAAAGTGTACAGTCAAATATCATAACCTGCCAAAATAATGGTATAAGCTAAGTCCTAAATATTTATATCAAACAACATGACTGCGTTATGGCAGTAATGAAAAAACGAACGCCAGCTGCAGTTCCCTTATATTATACAAGTCACTCAAGCACTGAATATCCACACAAGGAAAAGAAATCCTTTCCTTTGTAAAGTGGACACTCGTGCTTTAACATTACATTGGACAGTGAGCTTGGTATAATCAACTATATACAATGTTCTGAGCAGCTATCACAAACACAACTGATGGAGGGAATGGTCGGTTAGTTTCAGTGCCAAGCTTGCCGGGGGTCCTTGAGCTGTGATTTCAACTGTGACAGAGACATTAAGTAGCAAAATTTTAAAAAGTATCATCTCCAAAACAAAAGTATCAGCGAGTTAATTATCAACTTGAAGATGGAAAAACCAAAGAAAATATGAATCTAAATGCACAGATATAATTGTGAGAAAATTTTTAACTTTCTCTATAATATAATCAAAATGCTATTGTTAACAGTGCATTAGCAATTTGATTATATTTTTCAAGCTAATAGTTAATGCTGTATAACATCTTATTTCCAGGTAATTTTCAATTAAAAAAAAAAAAGGTACAATTATTCCCTAAGTACGATGTCTAACACTTACAGCATCCGAAAATAAAAACCTCTAAGAATATCTAAATAGTTACGATTGAGTAATTACATATCATTGCTAATGTAACAATGAAATCTAACTATTCTTGAAATATACACTTAAATAGTACATTACTTTAATCATCAAATGATGGCGTGTTTCAAAATCATTAGCTCATTGCTGCATCTTTCTTTATTCAGATACGGCAATCCCTATTCCAGTAACCATGGAAAGACACAATTGCAAACTCTACCCATTATATCAAATCAGTCAAGGTTTTTGTGTTCGGTGTAACAAAGAATCAGAAGTGATAATATGTAGGACACAGTGAATGCAAATTTTTTCCCTAGAAATACTAACAGTCAAGTCTACTTCAACAATGGATGTCTTTTTTTTTTTTTTTTTTTTTAACTATAGTATCCTAATGAAAACCGACCCCTTTTTGGCACAGCGACACCTGACTAGAAGCAACACCTGGGCTTTCTTAATTATTGCCGTGAAGGTATACCTCGCTAAAAAATCTTCACCACCGGTCTGAAAACGGTAAAAAGAGACCAGAGACCATACATAAGTGTCGATTAATCCCATTTTCTTGTAGCGCTACATAAAAATAAGCTTTACGCAATACATATTAGGTTCTTAAATTATCTAGCTATGCAATATGAATCTCCCATACATATATATATATATATATATATATATATATATATATATATATATATATATATATATATATATATATATATATATATATATATATATATATATATATATATATATAACCTACAGTTAAATCAAATGTATACCATACTGAAAATCCTAGGGAAAAATTGCACTTAAATATACATTTATAGTTAAGTTTATATTACCCATATACACTCGCATCAAAATACATCACTGTAAATATAAATAAAAACAAAAATTAAAAGCCATTTTATGGTGGTGTTATAGCCAAACAATCATGAGCAAATAAACACATGGCTGTACTTTTCTCTTTCAGGTATGTATCGACCATGTAAATCTAAAGTCTTTACTCTCATCTGATTTTTTTTTCTTTTACATACTGTATATATATATATATATATATATTGTCTGACTTTTGCAAAAAAAATTTTACTTCACGCATACCACCTAAAAAAACATATACAGAAATGTATAGCAATGAGTTTAAGTACAGTCTATCACAATGTACAGTGAGCACACAGTTGTTAAACAAATTTAGCCACCTTACAATCAAGTTTAGTTCCTGCATGGTCAGCTCGTGCTCTCATGTCGTACAGAATATTGCAGTTAACGGGTACATTAAATAACACTGAAGATTTTTGCATACGGATCAAGCCCCTGTTTTAAGTATATAATAGTTTGTGTCATGTAATGTCTGAAAGTCAGGTTATGTCTGTATATGTCAGGTCAACGAAAGCAAGAGGGACTTTATGTTCTACAAGTGAGAGTTATTCTAACATCTTGAATTTTGTTACAATACTATGACTGGTTAATATTTTTATATATTCTGTGTACAGTTTCCTCTTTAAGAATTAAGCTACATATTGTGTAAGATGTTGAACTTGTGCAGTATACCTATAGTATATAAGTCTGAACTTAACATACAATATATATATATATAATATTCATGTCACAAGTATAATGAATTACAAAAACTTTAAAACGTTAAAGCACTTTTTTAAAAGGCTGTATCTCATCTGGCCTTTTTTAACAGCAACGTGCATATCCTGCGTCTTAGTAACGCTGCTGGAATTCATGATGCCAACGATTAAAATCGATATGGAAAACTACTATAGATCCAGTTGCAAGTCCAGCCATCAAAAACCTGAAAAATATCAAGCATTATTACAAGAACAGCAGATGAAGCCCAATTATCAGTCTCTGACAGGTTTGCAGAATATGAATAACTATCACTGACTGCAGTAGTACAGTGCTTTGAGTGCTTGACTTAAGAAGTGATACCCCTGTGTCCAAGCACAACCCCAGGCATTAGGAAGGGCATCCAGCCTAAATGCTCCAGCTCCATGCTGTCTGTGTCCACTCCCATTAATAGTGGCATATAGACGGCAAAAAAACAAAAAATTCATTCTTACTCAACAAGAATATACTTTCCACATTCTTTATATTTTTAAAAGCTTTCCTTTACTTTCATCTGGAATTTGTCACAGTTAATGCAAATGTATATCCTCATGCCCAGGGCATAGATTTTTTATAGTATCTACGATACATTATGGGTCTAACTCTTTCATATACAGCACATTATGGGTCTACTCTCATGTGAAAGAAAAAAACAAGTAACAACATCCTAAAGGTAACCCAATGCATTGTTAGCTGGACAGATATTATATTGATGGAAATCACTCAAAGAATTAGGAACTCAGGCCAACTCCTTCTAATCAAATTTAGGATTTTAAATACAAAACATACAACTGATTCCAGGGACAGTGGATAGAGTACTTGACTTGGTAAGTGAAAGACGCGATGAAACCCACTGTGGGGCGTTAGGAAGGGCACCCAGCCTTAATTCACTAGCTTCAACATGTCTGTGTCCACCTCCATGATGGAGATTAATAGTGAAACATAAAATGGGAAACAAAAATTTATTACTGATTCCTGTTCTTTTTTTTACTTTTGACATGATCTAAAATTATTGAGTAATTACCTAATTGTGCTTACGGGAAAGAACCCTAAGCTCGTAACTTCCCGTCTTGTGGTCGGTCCCAATTTGTACTTAGTGATACTTATCATACTTGTCCTTAAAACTATGGATTGAGTTAGCATTAACTACCTCCTAACTTAGCAAATTCCAATTATCAACTACTGTACTCTTATACTAAAAAGGTACTTCCTTACATCCTACAAAGAAGTTTTCTTTCGAAGCTTCAAACTATCACCTCTAGTTCTAGTGCCAGCCATATCAAAATATCGTTCCCTATCCACTTTGTCATAAGCATGAAGGAATTTAAAAACCGTCACCATATCCCCTTAAATCTTGTAGTTTTGAGTGATGGTAAGTCTGTTTCCCTCAGCCTATCATCATAAGTGAGTTTGCGTATATCTGGCACCAGTTTCGTGGCATGTCTTTGAACTTTTTCCAGCTTAACTACGTCGAGCTTTGGCCTCACACAGGTTACATAAATATTTCTGAACATTTCCATGTCCATGTGCCTGAAGGCTTCCCTTACATTTGCTAAGAAAGCATATGCTGCCCTTACTATGCCATTTATATGCATTTCTTGAAAAAATTGGACAGTATGTTTACTCCTAGATCTCTCTCATTCTCTGTCTCTTGAAGTTCTACTCCTGACCCCGAGTAGCCAAGTTTGGGCCTTCTTGCACTTGTACCCATTCTCATTACCTTACATTTTGAAGTATTGAATTTCATTAGCCACTCTTCTTACCACTCATGTAGACTATTTAGATCTTCCTGAAGTTCTTTACAATTGTTCTCGTTTTTTACTTTTTTCACAATCTTTGCATCATCTGCAAACATATTCATGAATGAATTTACAGACTCTGGTAGGTCATTTACATATACAAGGAACAAAAGTGGCCCTAAAACTGAACCCTGCGGTACTCCACAACTAACTCTTCTCCATTCAGACACTGAGTGTCTTACTCTAACCCTCTGTTCCCTTCCTTCTAAGTAAGTTTTTATCCATTCCAAGACATTTCCACCTATTCTTGCCATTCCTTGCAGCTTCTTAATAAGTCTCCCGTGTGGGACAGTGTCAAATGCTTTCTGGAAGTCTAGGAATATGCAATCTGCCCAGCCCTCTTTCTCCTGTAAGATTCGGCTTACCTCATCATAAAATTCTAATAAGCTTGTTCCTGTTGATCTACGTTCTCTGAATCCATGTCATCTCACTGACAAAGAGTTTAAGAATTCCAGGTGAAGAGATATGTTTCCTTAGTAGTTTCTCCATAACTTTGCAAACTATGCTGGTCAAGGAAACAGGTCTATAGTTTAGAGCTGTATCCCTCCTTCCCTTTTTGAAGAAAGGTATAACGTGTGCTTGTTTCCAGAATCTTGGAAGCTCCCCTGACACCAGCGACTATTTAAATATGATACTTAGTGCTGCTGATATTGAATTAGTGCATTTCTTAAGTACATAAAGGGATATATCATCAGGACCTGAAGCTTTATGGACATCTAACTCCATCAGCGCTTTGCATACCTCTGTGGCTGAAAAGATGATGTTCTGTAATACCGGCCCATGAGCTTCTGTCTTTGCAGAGTGAGGGGGTGGGGTATTTTCTACTGTAAATACTGACTGAAACTTCTTGTTCAATTCTTTGCAGATCTCTTCATCCGTCTCAGTGATGCTTCCATCCGCTCTCTTAAGCTTTAAAACCTGTTCTTTTACCTTCAGTTTTCCTCTGATAAAGCTGTGGAAAAGTTTGGGATTTTCTTTAGCATTCCTGGTGATATCCCTTTCATAGTCTCTCTCTGCCTCTCTTCCTTTACTTAGGTAGTCATGTCTTGCTCTTTTATAAGTCTGCCAGGCATTTATGTTGTTTCTCCTCATACCTTTTCCAGTACACACAAAAAATGCACAAACTCAATATCAGTGCCACTAAGTATCTTATTTAAAAAGTCACTGGAGTCAGTGGAGATGCCAAGATGCTAGAAACAAGCAAACGTGATACCGATCTTCAAAAAGGGAAGGAGGGATAAGGCTCTAAACTATAGACCAGTTTCCTTGACCTGCATAGTTTGCAAAGTTATGGAGAAACTACTAAGGAAACATATCTCTCTTCACTTGGAATCCTTAAACTTTTTGTCAGTGAGGCAACATGGCTTCAGAGAAGGTAGATCAACAGTAACAAACTTATTAGAATTTTATGATGAGGTAAGCCGAATCTTACAGGAAAGAGAGGGCTGGGCAGATTGCATATTCCTAGACTTCCAGAAAGCGTTTGACACTGTTCCACATGGGAGACTTATTAGGAAGTTGCAAGCAATGGCTAGAATAGGTGGAAGTGTCTTGGAATGGATAAAAACTTACTTAGAAGGATGGGAACAGAGGATTAGAGTAAGACACTCAGTGTCTGAATGGAGAAGAGTTAGTAGTGGAGTTCCACAGGGTTCAGTTTTAGGGCCACTTTTGTTCCTTGTATATGTAAATGACCTACCAGAGTGTAAATTCATTCATGAATATGTTTGCAGATGATGCAAAGATTGTGAAGAAAGTAGGAAACGAGAACAATGGTAAAGAACTTCAGGAAGATCTAAATAGTCTGCATGAGTGGGCAGAAAAGTGGCTAATGAAATTCAATACTTCAAAATGTAAGGTAATGAGAATGGGTACAAGTGCAAGAAGGCCCAAGCTTGACTACTCGGTGGCTGAAGTACAACTTCAAGAGACAGAAAATGAGAGAGATCTAGGAGTAAACATACTGGCAGATTTGTCTCCAGAAATACATATAAATGGCATAGTAAGGGCAGCATATGCCCTCTTATCAAGTGTAAGGGTAGCCTTCAGGCACAAGGACAAGGAAATGTTCAGAAAAATGTATGCAATCTATGTGAGGCCAAAACTTGAATATGCAGCCCCCTTCTGGAATCTGCGCTTGAAAAAGCACATATCTAAGCTTGAAAAAGTTCAAAGACATGCCACGAAACTGGTGCCAGAAATACGCAATCTCAGTTATGATGAGAGACTGAGGGAATTAGACTTACCATCACTGGAAGCTAGATGACTGAGGGGGATATGGTGACAGTCTTTAAATTCCTTCATGGTTATGATAGAGTGGAGAGGGATCGATATTTTGATATGGCTGGCTCTAGAACTAGAGATCATAGTTTGAGGCTTCGTAAGAAAACTTCTTTGCAGGATGTAAGGAAATACATTTTCAGTGTAAGAGTAGTTGATAATTGGAATTGGCTAAGCGAGGAGGTAGTTAATGCTATCTCAACCCATAGTTTTAAGGACAGGTATGATAAGTATCACTAAGTATAAAATGGAACCGATGAGGAGACGGGAAGATACGAGCTTTGGGCTCTTTCCCGTAAACAAAATTAGGTAATCACTCATTATTGAACCATTTCTCTCTGGCATTAATTACTCCTATTTTGGTAACAGGTATGCAACAATCTACTATCTTCCCATATCCCTAGCAAAAGATGTAAACTTCTTGTACAGGTTTCTTGTTAAATAAGGTCCTCCAGTCAATAACTGCAAAAAGCTCACGTTTTGGTTGGTGATTTGTGACATGTATTATTATGGCCTTTTATTATGTGCAAATAAAAATATTTAGTTTGTCATGCATCTCTTTTTATCCTTAATCCTCAGCTCCAACATGTTTGTGTCCGCCACCTTCATATGAATGTGGACTAGTTGTGATACCTAAAATGGTGCACATACATTCAGGCAATATTATAGAATTTCTTCTTACCTCTGATCATGCGAAAGGGCGAGAGACCTGATGGCAGAGTCACAGGTAGGAAATGCATATAGGAGGGCAAGGGAAAAGGTGCGCCACACTTCCACAATGCCCTTATCTCCTCCTGTCATCATATATTCTCCATCTCGACTTAATATCACACACTGAAAGACAAAAGAATATTTAAAAAATGAAAAACTAATAATTCCTTAGACCGAGAGACTATTACTTTTATTACCAAAACAACTGAAAATTTGTATAGGGTCACAATGTACCAAAAACAATTTCATGATAAACTATTACTTTAGGATAAAATACTCATCATGGAATGTCATGTAACCTCAAAGAGCATCTATTTATAAGTACATAAATATATAAGAGTAAGGATATAAGTACACGTTATATACCTGAATATTGTCATTATGGGACTCGTGTCTTAGTTTCTTCCCATTCATGGTAAAGGCAGCTACATGTCCTCTGTCGTAGTTTATGACAATAAGACCTTCTCTTGAGAGGGCAACATTCTCAGGTGAAAGAAATCCATCTGGAGCTTCTAATGACCTTAAAAGGTCCCCAGATGTTGTGTGAATTAGTACTGGTCCATCTAAAACAAGAAATTATGCCTTTACAAACAATGGAGGTAATATGTCATGGTATTTGACAGTGTTTTATAGGAAGCAATATTCTGATATTTGTGGCTCTAGAATTTAAGGTCGTACCTTGAAATTGCGTAAGAATATTCTTTTGGAGAATGTTAGGAAGTACTTTTTGTGCAAGAATAGTTGATAATTTGAATTCACTAAGTGAAGCAACAGGATATGCAAAACACATTCATAGTTTTAAGGACAGATATGAAAAGCGTTAGTAAAAAAGTAAACCGGATTGGAGACGGGGAATTACGAACATAGGGCTCTTTTCTCGTGAGGATAATCAGATAAATACACGTGTCATTGTATCTTACACTGTTAAGGATACATTTTATGCCTATGAAGTAGTATACTTTTTGTCAGTGAGGCAACATGGCTTCAGAGAAGGTAGATCAACAGTAACAAACTTATTAGAATTTTATGATGAGGTAAGCCAAATCTTACAGGAAAGAGAGGGTTGGGCAGATTGCATATTCCTAGACTTCCAGAAAGCGTTTGACACTGTTCCACATGGGAGACTTATTAGGAAGCTGCAATCAATGGCTAGAATAGGTGGAAATGTTTTGGAATGGATAAAAACTTACTTAGAAGGAAGGGAACAGAGGGTTAGAGTAAGACACTCAGTGTCTGAATGGAGAAGAGTTAGTAGTGGAGTTCCACAGGGTTCAGTTTTAGGACCACTTTTGTTCCTTGTATATGTAAATGACCTACCAGAGTCTGTAAATTCATTCATGAATATGTTTGCAGATGATGCAAAGATTGTGAAGAAAGTAAAAAACGAGAACAATGGTAGAGAACTTCAGGAGGATCTAAATAATCTGCATGAGTGGTCAGAAAAGTGGCTAATGAAATTCAATACTTCAAAATGTAAGGTAATGAGAATGGGTAAAAGTGCAAGAAGGCCCAAGCTTGACTACTCGGTGGCTGGAGTACAACTTCAAGGGACAGAAAATGAGAGAGATCTAGGAGTAAACATACTGGCAGATTTGTCTCCCGAAATACATATAAATGGCATAGTAAGGGCAGCATATGCATTCTTATCAAATGTAAGGGTAGCCTTCAGGCACATGGACAAGGAAATGTTTAGAAATATTTATGTAACCTATGTGAGGCCAAAACTCGAATATGCAGCCCCCTTTTGGAATCCGCACTTGAAAAAGCACATAGCTAAGCTCGAAAAAGTTCAAAGACATGCCACGAAACTGGTGCCAGAAATACGCAATCTCGAAGCTAGAAGAGTGAGGGGGGATATGGTGACAGTCTTTAAATTCCTTCATAGTTATGATAGAGTGGATAGGGATCGATATTTTGATATGGCTGGCTCTAGAACTAGAGGTCATAGTTTGAAGCTTGGTAAGAAAACTTCTTTGCAGGATGTAAGGAAATACTTTTTCAGTGTAAGAGTAGTTGATAATTGGAATTGGCTAAGCGAGGAGGTAGTTAAATGGTATCTCAATCCTTAGTTTTAAGGACAGGTATGATAAGTATCACTAAGTCTAAAATGGAACCGATGAGGAGACGGGAAGATACGAGCTTTGGGCTCTTTCCCGTAAACACAATTAGGTAATCACAATTAGGTAATCACAGAGAATATCACAAGTTCGTTAAAGAGTATGAGCTCCGGTGTAAGATAGTGTACTTTGCATGTATGAAATACACCAGTGAGCAAAGTGTTGTATAAAAATTATTAGTACACTAAATTTAGGCTCTAACTTAATTTTGTTGTTACATCTTCCTTCAGAAAAATTCTTAAGGTTAGTATATATTATATAAAATGTGGACTATACAAGTGCTTTACAGCTAATGATGATCATGTTTCATATTTCACTCATATGATATAGTGTAATGAATCCATATCCCTATATAAAGTATTTACATACTGTACAGGCATATCTTTATGAGAATCCTGTGAATATTCTTCATACCAATACTGTATATCCAACCCATATAACAAGTGAAAACAAAAATAAGAGTGGGTTGAGAAAAGTAATAACGTCACCTTTTGAGCCAGAAACAACAAGGCCAAGTTCTGCAGAAATAACCACGGCGGTTACTTCTGTCTCATGTCCTGTCAGAGTAGCACGAGGTGTTGGAGAATCTCCTTCCCCCATAATCATCTGATTGAGGAGAAAAATAAAATTTATGAATCGGGTTACTTTCTGAAAGGTAATAAATTTCATGAAATATATCATAACTAGCAACATAATTTTGTGCTATCTGAGAAATCTTACTATCTTTCATCAAAACTCCAAATGTCCTTTCATTATGCAAAGTATATAAAGTACAATAAAATACTCGAAAATGTCTTTATAAGAAAGGCTAAAATCTGTAATAGTCACTTCAAGGTTTATACATCATATAGAGTGGTTCTGCAAATCGATTTCAAACATATTCTTCTCAACATTGGTATTATATAATAGCTTGCAACTATCTGCACAATATAAATGCTTGCAACAATAAAACACTAAAAAACTGATTTATGTGATATTAAAACATTCTCACTGGGACCACAGTAGTGCAGTGGTTTGAGTGCTTGACTCAGGAAATAACAAATCTGTCTTTGTGCACACTGCAGGGCACTAGGGAGCGCATCCAGCCTTAATGCTGTGTCCACCCCCACTCAAATGGGGATTAGTGGCAACAAAATGGCAAAAAACAACATCAACAAAGAATCTTAGTACTGAATTCTTTCTTCCAAAATTTGATGGTTATCATGATTGGAAGCACAGTTGCTTTGCAATTGATATATTAGGTTATCTAGTCTAAAAACTATGCAGTTAATTTCCAGGAAGATTAAGTGGTATCATAAACTCTGAATAAACTCAAATTATGAATAAAAATGTAAACACTGACAACATTTATTTAGTTAATATTTTTTAAATTACCTGAAATCAGTAGGGTATCAACAACTAAACAACAAGAGGAAAGAGAAAAGGGCTCCACCTAATCCTGCCCATCTTCACTTGTTAATTCACCTGTGTTGTGGCTCTTACACCACACACAGTATGATGTATAAATTCTTTTTGTCCCTAATCACTTGGAATAAATTTAAAGATAAATCTATAATGGAATGGAGACAGCTTTTGTTTACCTGTGTTCGAGCATTCCAGTGCCACAACAAAACAGTACAATCATGGGCACCAGAGGCAATATAGCAATCACTCGTAATGTTGCACTCGCTGCGGCTGAGACAAGTGACGACACCATAATGACCGAAAACTATTTGCACTATTTTAGCTGAAATAATAAAAGACGAATATAATACATAGTTAACTGCATCCTCATCACTTGATGCAGTATAACAAAATTTACTGAAATTATAATATGCACAACTAAAATATATAGATACTGTATAACAAACATTACTACACATTCATGACTGCAAAACAGAAACTTCTTATGACTTAGAGACTGCTATCCCAGAGCCCACAAGCAATAGTGTAAAGATAGCTCACTTAAATCCTAATGAAAACAAATGACTGTCTATACTCAACTCACCTGTTTCTGTGAAGAAGATTTGAAAACTATCATCCCAGAATCCCTAAGCTATAATGGAAAGACCGCTTACAAATGTCACAATGAATACGATTCATGACTGTCTAAATAACTGACCTGTTTCTGTGGAGAAGACGCGGAAGCTGTTATCCCAGAATCCACAGGCTATAATAAAACGAGAGTCTACAGTCGTCACAAAACAGTTGCTCCTCATGCGAACTTTTTGGCTAAAATTGTCACCTAAATGTCTCTTCATCTGCTGACCACTGCTGTTACCCGAGGCAGCTTGTTCTGAGGAAATATATGCTAATGGATTACTCAATTTTCTATCAAAACTAAATATCCCATGTAAGCACCATACATTTGCTCCTTATACAGGGCTAAAAAATTTTTATTTTTGGGGGGGTGAAGTTCCAAAAACCACTTTGGTGCTTTATACTGATAGTACTGTTATAAACTTAATAGAAATAATATCGGTGGTAGAAATATCATTCATCTGAATGACTGCCACATTTTAATAAAAGTTTGTACAAAAAGGGGGACTTTAAGGGAGTTTTCAAACTTCATTAAAGAGGGAAATTGTGGGGCTTTAATGCTTTATAAACTAATTGCAGTACTTACGAAGGACGGGATCCATGGACAGAGGCAAGAGTGTGGACGGTGACTGAGTGCCTTCAGCATAACTGGGACTTTGAACATTAACTGCAAAGAATGTAAAGATCAAGTTACAATACTAATGAAGGTTCATTCCTTGTGAATGAAAAGCAAAACATTAACCATGGCTTTGGAGTTATATACTGTACATAAAAATCCTAGGTACATGTTTTCTTATAATTGTAAAATATAAATAAACATTCTGAGATTATTTTTTGTTAAAGATTTGGGTAAAATGTAGATGAAGGTCGATATAAATGGTGAATAAGAGGTAGGTTGTGGTACTGCAAAGCGTCATCTAAAAGGAAGGTATGGATGCAAGTGCCTATATAGTTATGGGAGTACACAGGTCCTTGCCAATGAAGATCTGAATACAATTTAAGGTGATATTGTAAATGAATATGTAACTGATGACTGTGTTGTACCTGGAGAATCGTTAATGAATATATTTAAAGATAACTGGGATTTACTCAACCAAATAGAACTGCCTGACTATGAATTACTAGTAATAAATAACATATTACATACAACTAGGATTAAATATAATAAATAGTGTGTCTACAAACTTACATAATTTGCTGATGAATATAGTATGCTAAGTGGAAGGATTGTAAGTAAAAATGGTGGCTACTATACTAAACAGAAAGTATACAAGTTTGAGGGAGCTAACTGGAATCGTGGAACAATATGAGAGGTTCAGAGTGAAATCTGGAGTGGGGAAAAATGAAGTAATCAGATGATATTTGGTCAAAAATGTGTGTGCCGAGAAAAGTATAAGGTTAATAAGATTTAAAACGATGAAACAGTGAACAGATGGCGAGAAAGAAAAAGGTGTTGCAAAAGAAATGCCAAAATAATCTATAGTCAAAAAGTATAGAGCAGGAATATGGATAACAAAGGTAATTTATATCAATATAAATATATTTCTCAAGCTGTATCACAAGACACAATCACAGATATAATAATAATGATAATAAAAAAAAAAAGAGGGGCTGGACCAGGGTGAGGAATTTATAAGGCCAATGTGGGCTCCTAGTATGGGTACTGGTGAGAAGGACAATTTTAAAAATTTAAGAAGCAAAAGGCAGAAATGGTGACCATAAATAAAAAAAAACTAAGTATACAGAAGGCAACAAGACTTGGAAAAGTTAATGATAGCTTTACGACATAAAACAGGTGAGAGGGGGTTAAGAGAAAACGATGAAACAACAACAAAATTCCTGTAGAAGGCCAGATGTACATTGGTGACTTGACTGAACTGGTATATTGCAATTATCATAAGGAGATTCACCAGTGCTTCAAGGAGAATACTTCAAAGATTACATAAAAGTAAGGAACAAAAGATGAATATTTATTTTGTGCAGAAGAGGTCCTCTAAAAATACCAAGAGAAGGTGAGAGTCAATATGGAGATAATGATGTGGGAGAAACAGTGAGGGTGCAAGGACTTGGTGTTTACCCTGAAGTATAACTAGGAATATCTTAAAAAGGAAAAGCCTTTATAAATGAAAAAATATGGTTATAGAGCTAAGCATATTAAGACTGAAGAAGAGGCCAATATGGATAATCCCACAAATGAAAACGGTGAATGCATTGCAATCTTTAAAAAGGAAGTGCAGTGACAGAGTGTCAGGGTGGCATTGGAATGGTGAGGGAAAGGGCTAGGCAGTGACCAGAAAATGGCAAAATAGAGAGGAGAGAGAAAAGAGCTAATATAGAAAAGAGCAAGGATATGACAAGCGGTAAAAATTAAAAACTGGATAACATTGAATGGTGCAACTCCTCAAAGATTTAAATTATCTGATAGTCGCATACGATAAGAAATGACTGCATGAAATATATATGGTAAAATAAATATAATTTGGAGAGCGGAACAGAAAATTACTGAAAAACTGGCAAAGAGGGTTTAGAAGGTAGTTTACAGGATTTACAACAATGGGCAGCTAAATCTGATGAAGTTGAAGGAGAGAGAGAATCCATGCAAAGATGGACCTTAATATCCTGAAAACATGAATGATAGAAAGTAAGCTGATGTAACAGGAGTGAAACAAGGGACCACGGTTGTAAAGTGGTTTGAGCAATCGACACGGGGAAGGGATAAACCCACGTACAAGCCCATATGGGGCACTAAGAAGGGCATCCTGCCTTAATTCCTCAGTTCTAATCTATCAGCGTTCACCTCCATTTGAATGGGTAATAATAGAAACACATAAAACTGCAAACAAAAGTAGTTATGAAACAGACCAAGTCTGCAAAAGAGTGTTAACGGTAAATAAGGGAAACATCAGGGCAGCCTGTAAAGGAAAAAAGGAAATGGATACTTTTTCGATATCTGCATGATAGAGTCCTTTAACAGTAATTTGGAGTAATAAAAAATTTTCATCAACATATTCTTGTTATCAAACATCTATTGTAAGAAATATAATATACTTTAAAAAGCACCTAACTGCAAAGTATAACTGGAAATTCAGTAATATTCAAAATACTTTTATTCATTATACTAAAATAAAATCCTTAAGTTGATTACATAGTACTTTTACATTCAATTTTGATATATCAGGGAAGAGAAAGTACGAATAACGTTATTTTCCCTTTACTTCACAGTAACGGCTTAGAATTTTAAATTATATATTCGTAAATAAAAATGGATCTAATAAAGCAGAGTAAGCCAAGGATAATACAGGTTGTTCCTATTTACAAGGCAAGTCAGCTAATCTAACATAAATTAATATAACCTAACCTAGCAATTCATACGAAGTTATTTAACTTCACATGGGGATATGGGGGTCACTCTTTTTACGAGATCTATAATAATGAAGCAAAGAATGCCAAAGACTTTGTGCTATACCCACCTGAATAATTTGTGTTCCATCGGTTGACAGCAAAATGATGATTATTTGTTAACGTAACAACGGAAGGTAGGGGCAACTGAGGGTAAGTATTTGCAGAAATGTGACAGATGGGCGAGTTACTCACGAACTTCATGACCATGCAAACATCCTCACATACACCAGAAAACATGAGTGGTGACTGCAAAAGAAGAAATGCATTTTAAAAATAATGAATATGCAATCACTGCATTTATATTATCAGGTGTTTTTAAACTATTAAAATGCAATAATTATATTTATATTTTCATATAATCATTATATAAGGTTTTATAGACATTTTCTGGCCTGTCTGTGTATATACAATAATTGTCAGGAAAGATTCAAGTGTTATGAGTTATAATATGAAATTATCTGTTTTGTTAGATGGTGAAATTAGCAAGGTAATTTCTATCACTGAAACTAAATCATAAGAATTATAATTCACCATAATTTTCCCCTAGTTCCTTTCACATCTATACTTATAATGATTTTCTAAGGTGCAGAGCATCAGGACAAAACTATGCGGGCCTTTATTCATGCGCAAACTCATAGCGCAGATGGATTCACAAATGGCCTGACATATCTATTTATTTATTCATTGTGCCTGCTGAGTTGGCAAGGGTTAGAAGACAAAAGATGCCTCGGATGTCTAAACATGCTTAATATGAATAGGCTAAAAGTTTTGCCACTGAACGAGACTAGCTGGAATGGTTCAGGTGTAGCAGACTAGTCCTTAACCCAATAATGCTTATTTCTGGATTGCTTTTCTCTCCATTTACTTGGATCTTAATCAGTGAAATAGATGGTACATATGCAGATGCTAACTAGGAACTTAGAGAGAAAAATACAGTTAATTACTATATGCCAATGCTGTTACTGATATTTCAACAGTGTCAGCAATATCTACAAGTGTATATATATATATATATATATATATATATATATATATATATATATATATATATATATATATATATATATATATACTCAACTCGTTTTTTACGCGTTGCTATAATACGCGAAATTGGAATAACGCCTCCAAAAAATAGTAGCAAAAAAATACGATATGTGCGAATAACGCCCGCGTGAAAAATTCGAAAAAAAATTGTCATTTTAGGAAATTAGCGAATACCTCAGAGGCACTTTCCCGCCATACTGCCAAGTGCTTCAGTGTCTCTTTACCAAGCATACTGCATGGATATAACGCTTGTTCTAACTGTGTTTATTGTTTACTGTGCTTTTTATTTTGCAGATTATATATACTGTATGTATCTATCATGGCCAGTAAACGCCCAGGAAAAGACCGTGGAAGTGCTTTTACTTCAAGAAGAGTGAGAAAGGCAATAAGCCTTGAAGTAAAACTCCAAGTCTTGACCCGTTATGAGCGTGGTGAGAGTGCAGTGACCATTAAACGGGCGATGCAACTCAGTGAAAGCACATTGCGCACTATCCGTGAAAATGAGGAAAAAATAAAGCAAAGTGCAAAAGATGGTGTTAATTTAACTTCGGTTAAGTCTTCATATTCTCGATCAGATATTATGGAGAGAATGGAAGAAATGCTATGTACGTGGATGAGCATTAAGAACAAACAGCATACAAACTTGTCATATAACATCATCAAGGAAAAAGCGCGTGAGATTTATGAGCATTTGAAACCCCAGGTGGAGGGCGAAGAAGTAAAACCCTTTGCAGCTAGCCCTGGCTGGTTTACTAATTTTCAGCGTAGGTTGGGTTATTTCAACTGAAAAATACAAGGCGAGAGCGCATCAGCTGATACGGATGCGGCAAAACAGTTTCCTGCTGAATTAAAGGCCATCATAGAGGAAGGGGGATATATGGCAAAGCAGATTTTCAATATAGATGAAACTGCTTTATTCTGGAAACGAATGCCAGAAAGGACATATATTTCCATAGAAGAAAAACGTGCTTCAGGATATAAGGCAGCAAAAGATCGCTTTACCCTGCTGATTGGTGATAATGCTGAGGGCGACATGAAGCTGAAGCCTGTAATGATTATCATTCAGAAAATCCTCATGAACTAAAGGGTTACTATAAAGAGTTACTTCCAGTGCACTGGTATTCAATAGGATAGGATGGATGACTGGGAGTATTATTAAAGATTATTTCTTGACACGTCTCCCAAACGAGTTAGAAGTTTATTGTAAGAGTCAGGATATACCCTTCAAAATTCTTCTTGCTTTGGATAATGCTCCAGCCCATCCTCCGTCAATCACCGATCTTCATCCAAATATAAAAGTTGTGTTTCTGCCACCAAATACAACTTCCCTACTCCAACCAATGGACCAGGGGGTATTGCAGAAGCTGAGATCTCATTACCTTAAGCATTATTTTAAGCCTCAGCAGTAAGACTGACGTCAGCATGGCTGACCTTGAGAGAACAGCTGAGGCCAGCGATATCTCAGCGATAGAGATTAAGAAGAATACGGTTAAGGATTACTGGAAAGGGTTTTATATCAAGCACGCCATATGGTATGTGAAGGATTCTTGGGCTGAAGTTACATAGTCATGTTTAAATGGAGCATGAAAAAACTTTGCCCGCAATTTGTGAACTCCTTCACAGATTTTGATCTCGATGATCGGCTGTCAAGGACGAGACTTGAGTGCGTTCAGCTCACACAACGTGCGGGATTTGCTGACGTTGATGAGGAGGATGTGGATGCCCTTCTTGCTTCCCACACGGAGGAATTGACTGCCGAGGATTTGGACGACATGGAAGGTGAATGACAATGTGAAGAGAGGGAGAAAAACGAGGCAGTAGCACTTCCTGTGAGCCCCATGAAATCACTCACTGTGAGTAGACTGACTCAATTTTTCCACCTTATAGAGACTGCCTTGGATATTTTGGATAAGGACGATCCTAGTAAATAGCATGCAGGCTTGACATCTCGAAAGGTCATGAATGATATGAAATTTTGAAAGAAAAGAGGAGGATTGCACAGCAGGCAACTATTGATGCTTACTTCTCAGTCAGAAGAAGTGATTTTGATGACCCTCAGCCCAGCGTATCTAAACAGTATGAACCCCAACCACAACCAGGGGTTAGCTCTCCCCATTCCTCTTCCTCCTCTTCACCTCCCCCCCCCAACCATTTAACTTATCTTCTCAACGCCACCCCGCTCGTCCCAGTATGACTGTTGCCCATCGTATATAGAGTGAGTACATCTCTGTAATCATTTACTTTTATTATGTTATATTTTTAATATCACACTACAGTATTATATTCCGGCATTGCATAATTAAAAAAATTAGGTTTTTAGTGTTTTTTTACTTTTTTTTAATGGTAGCTTTATTTATTTTTGCACCTAGGGGTTGGCTCTCGCACTTCCTCCTCTTCTCCTCCTTCTCCTACTGCTTATATCACCTGCTCGCCTCCACCATGCTCTATGTCTGTTACTTGCCATATATAAAATGAGTAGAATGTGTATAATATTTTTTATTTACATCATTAATGTACGTCAGGTATTGCATTATGGAAACAAAAATTTCTAGTCTTGCATTTAATTTTTTTGTTACTGTATCTTTATTTATTTTTGCAGCTAGCGGTTCGTTCTAATGCTTCCCCCTCCTCTTCTCCTACCATTAATGTCAAATGCTCGCCGCCACCACGCTCGTCCCATCCCTGTTGCTCATCGTAAATAGATTGTGTAGAATGTGTTTTATATTTATTTTTTAACAGTAAGTCAGGCATTGCATAATAAAAAAAATTTAGTTTTCTAGTCATGCAGTTGTTAATTGTTTTTTACGTTTGCATATAGAGGTTCGTTCTCCTCTTCTAATACCGCTAATGTCAAGTACTCACCGCCACCACGCTCGTCCCATACCTGTTGGTCACCTTATATAGAGTGAGTAGAATGTGTTTTATATTTTTATTTTGTTACAGTAATTTAGGCATTGAATAATGAAAATATTTAGTTTTCTAGTCTTGCTTTTGTTAATTGTTTTTTTACGTTTGCAGATAGGGGTTCCTTCTCTTCTTTAACCGCTTATGTCAAGTGCTCACCGCCACTACGCTCGTCCCATGCCTGTTGCTCACTGTATAATAGAGCGAACAGAATGTGAAATATCTTTTTTTTTTTTGTTACATTAATTCAGGCGTTGCATAATGAAATTTTTTATTAGTTTTTTAGTCTTGCTTTTGTTAATTGTTATTATTTTATTTTTCTTTACGTTTGCAGATGGGGCTCGTCCTATCGCTTCCCCCTCCTCTTCTGCTACCGCTTTCGTCATGTGCTCACCGCCACCACGCTCATCCCATGCCTGTTGCACACCGTATATAGAGTGAGTAGAATGTGTTTTACATTCAGGCATTGCATAATGAAATTTTTTTTTTTAGTTTTTTAGTCTTGCTTTGGTTATTTTTTATTTTCATTTTATCTTTGTTTACGATTGCAGATAGAGGTTTGTTCTCCCGCATCCTCACCCTCTTCTCCTACCACTTAAGTTACGTGCTCACCGCCACCATGCACGTCCCAGTGTATGTTGCCCACTGCATAATAGAGTGCGTTAATTTGCTTACTGTACAGTACATCTGTATATCTTTTATACTCTTCACTATTTGCTTGTCAATATAAATAGCTACAGGTCTTTCTGCTTTGTTAGGTACTTATAAAATATATTTTACTTATCTTATATCTTTGGCATAGTGTGTCTATGTACAGTTGTGAAACGTATAAATGTCCATTATCATTATTTCTTATGGAAAATGACTGGTTACATTATGCGAATTTTACATTACTCTTCATTTCTGAGAACCTATCCTCGCGTTATTCCAAGAGCTGAGTGTGTACATATATATATATATATATATATATATATATATAATATATATATATATATATATATATATATATATATATATAAGGGAGTCCTCGTATAATGTCAGGGTTCCATTCCTGACAGCTGACTTAAGTCGGATTTTGACATAAGTCAGAATACACCTAAATTCGAACCTAAGGTTCCACAACCTATGTTAAAAATAAATAATATAAAACATTGTAAAATAACATGTATTCTTAATCTATAATAAAAAAAAATACTACAACTAAATAGTATTGCTTACCTTTAAAATATATCAATAGTAAAATTACACTACAGTAAAGTGCATAATAACTTATGTTTATTGGTGTTGTTGGCTTGCACACTGGAAGGGGCGTCGCAAGGAAGGGAAAGACTGGCTTATTGGGATGTGGAACCTGGAGAGGCAGGTGCTGAGGAGACTGGAGCAGGTGAGTCTGTAGAGGCAAAAGAACATAATGGAGGTGCTGGGGCAGGTGAGTCTATTGCAGTTGAGAGTACAGGATCTGTTGCTGGGGGCTCAACCTTCACGTAGAATTTGTCAAGGCGAGTCTGGAAGGAAGCCCTCTTCTCATATATTTCCTTGTAACACCTCAGGGCAGCATAGATCCTTATCTCGATCTTATTGTACCTGGCAACGTTGGGGTCCTGAGCCTCAAACTTTGCCAACAATTCCTCTGCCAAGACAAACGATTCTTCCAATTCCTTGGTTGTGAATCTCTTTGGCTCTGGGCTTAGTAGTTCCTCCTCTTTAAGCATTTGCTTTTCCAGCTGAGTGAGGTCCTACGTAGATAACTCCTCGCCATGAGATTCCAGGAGCTCTTTTACATCATCAGCCTTCACCTCCAACTCGAGCTCCTTTATCATGACAAGTACGTTCTTGGTTACAGCCTCAACTGTCTCCTCAAAGCCTCAGAAGTCAGGCACAAAATAGGTTCATGCTTCATTCTATACCCCAATCAAGTTGGTTTGCATCACCAATATTCTTAACAACATGAAGAATATTGCACAACTTCCAAAAGTCCTTGAGAGTCAGGTTCTTGTCCTTCTCAGTTGCCCTGAGAGCCATAGCGATTGGTTCTCGGAGGTAGGAGGCCTTAAAAGAGGCAAAGACTCCCTGATCCACTGGCTGTAACATGGGAGTGGTATTAAGTGGGAGGCAAACCACTTTTACATTAGGATGAAAGTCATCCAAATGGGCAGTGTGACCAAGGGCACTGTCCAGGATTAGCAACACCTTAAAGGGCTGACCCTTAGAGGTATAGTACCTCTCCACTTCTGGTTGCTGAACCAGTCCTCAAATATTTGAAGGGTTATCCAAGCTTTCTTGTTTGACTTCCAGATGATAGGTAGTTGACCCTTTCAAATGCCCTTGAGAGCCCTTGGGTTTTCTGCCAAATAAACCAACAAGGGCTTCAGCTTACAGTCTCCAGCAGCATTAGCCCCAAAAAGCAAAGTCAGTCTCTCCTTGCTGACTTTATGGCCTGGTGCTGTCTTCACCTCCTTAGCAATGTACGTACAACTATGCATACATTTCCAGAATAAGCCAGTCTCATCCACATTGAATACCTGTTCGGCACGGTAACCTCCTTCCCTTCTTATCTCAGCTAAAGCAATAGGAAACATTTTTCTGCTTCCTCATCACCACTAGCAGCTTCCCCTTGCACTCTTATATTATGTAAATTAGCACGAGCCTTAAAACGATTAAATCGCCCTCTACTAGCAAACAATATTTTAGCCTAATAATATTTAAGCCTTTTCCTGTATTAACATAAGGCTTATTGGGATATGCCGTCGATTATGGTCTCCAAGCTAAAGCACCAGCAATCTCTCCATCTTGATCATAAGGCGACTATGCTGCCTCGTGATCACAGTGGACATCATAGGAGTTAAACCTTTCACGTGATTACGGATGCGATCTCTGTCTTTGATGATTGTGGCCATGGTCAAACAAGCTAATCCGAGATGGCTTTTCTTTTCTTCGTAGCACTGTCATCAGAACTATCACTAACACACTTGGGAGGCATAGTAATGTCAGTAACGAGCGAACACAATGAGAAAACAGATGAAAACACTAAGCACAATGTGGCGGGAGAAATAAATTGAGTGGTGGTTCTACTTCCTCTTCTAATGACGCATGACTTCGTATCCTTACACGATGTGCAACAAGCTATTTAGAATAAAATCGTATTTACGGCCGTGTTTTTTTTTAATTCAATATAATCCTTCAATATAACCACATATACAAATAAATAAATAAATAAAGCCCTTAACATGAATAATACGAATACAGCTGTGTTGCTAGCAGTGTATTCGTGTGTACGGTATATCGAATAAAATCATAATTACAGCTATGCGATTTTTTTTTCATATTGAATATTATCCTTCAATATGACCAAATATATAAGCAAATAAATAAATAAAGCCATAAACTTGATAAATATGAACAAAGCAGTGCTGCTAGCTGAGTATTCGTCCACCAGCTCACAAACTGTTCAGCGGATGTGGTTTGAATTTACCGCAACAGCAAGGTAGGTTGAAAAATTTTATTAATAAATTAATAACTATATATTGGCCTCTGAATTAACAGCAAAACGACGTAACTCAGAACGACGTTATACGAGGACCTACTGTACATATATATATATATATATATATATATATATATATAATATATATATATATATATATATATATATATATATATATATATATATATATATATATATATATATATATATATATATATATATATACAGTGTTGCCTCACTTATCGCGGTAGTTCGGTTCCGGGACCCGCCGCGAACCAGGAAATCCGCCTATATGTACATAGATATTTTAATATATTTTTACGCTTACACTGTATAAACCCTCCCTGCACTGTTAAAAAAACACCCTTTACATTATAAATAACAGCAAGCAACGTAAATTTTTATGAAAGTGATAGATAAAATTACAGTGAATGAGGTAATAATGACGTGACATACATATTCATTTACAATTATTTTTTCGTTTACATACTGTATAAACCCTCCCTGCACTGTTAAAAAAAACACCCTTAACAATATAGATAACAGCAAGCAACGTAAATTTTTATGAAAGTGATAGGAAAACTTACCATGAATGTGATGATGACGTGACATACATATTCATTTACAATTATTTTTTCGTTTACGTACTGTATAAACCCTCCCTGCACTGTTGAAAAAACACCCTTTACATTATAAATAACAGCAAGCAACGTAAATTTTTATGAAAGTGATAGATAAAATTACGGTGAATGAGGTGATAATGACGTGACATACATACTCATTTACAATTATTTTTTCGTTTACGTACTGTATAAACCCTCCCTGCACTGTTAAAAAAACACCCTTTACATTATAAATAACAGCAAGCAACGTAAATTTTTATGAAAGTAATAGATAAAATTACCATGAATGAGGTGATGATGACGTGACACACATACTCATTTACAATTATTTTTTCGTTTACGAACTGTATAAACCCTCCCTGCACTATTAAAAAAACACCCTTTACATTATAAATAACAGCACGCAACGTAAATAAATAAAAAAAAATGAAAATACTGAAATTTTTCTTCTTCAATATTCTAATATTTTTGCGTATACCCATAAAATAAAATAATAATTTATCCAAAAAAAAAATGCGATAGAGTGAGAACGCGAACCAAGAAGCGCGAATAACCGGGGTAACACTGTATATGTATGTATATATATATATATATATATATATATATATATATATATATATATATATATATATATATATATATATATATATATATATATATATATATATATAATAAACTAAAAAACGAAACTTTATAATTACTAGGTGCATAGCAGATGATCTAGGAGGATGAGGTTCCATAAGGAGCTGCGATGGAGTCTGGCCAAAATTGCGTATTTGGTTTTCTATTGCCTACAATAAAAGGAAAGAAAAAATAGGGTTAATAACTCTCAGAATTTCACTAGCATATAACAAATTTTCAGTGTTAATAATTATAACGTGATCACTAAAAAAATTTTCTCACGCCTTATGAGAAGATCTAGGAGGGAAATGTTAAATATTACCCCAAGGGATTAGAGCAATGTGGTTGGCATAATCTATAACTTCCTAATATGAAACAGAACATTGTATTACATTATACAGAATATGTCTGCCAAATATCTGAATGTACTGTAGTTAAAAAATAAATGTAATCCTTAAATGAGTATCATTTTAAACAAAAAACCTTGATACCAATAATGCAAAATATAATATGAGCATACGATTTTTACTTACAGGAACTGGACGATTCTTTACTTAATGTAATACTGAGACTATTTGAGAGTGTTAATGCAATATAACAATTAAAGGACACAAAATATAAGTGAAATTTAATGAAATATGAAACAGTGCAAGCACTGTGCAGCAAAAATATGCAATGCAGACATACATGGGAAAAGGTAGGACATCAATACTGTATAAAAGAAAAATGGGTCACTGATGCCAAACCTGGGTCGTTGATGCCCATTCATCCTAATACACATCAACTATTTCCGGACTTGATATGCTCAGTCGACAATAAATAAATAAAAATAATATCCACATAATACATAGCAAAATGATGACTGAATTTAAGTAATAAATCTCGTGCAGGATCTAATACAACTAAGGAAAGGAGAAAAAAATGTCTGAAATGATCTCATACCTCTTGCATAACAGGATCTTGAATGGAGTCCAAATCTACAGAGCCTTCGTAAGTGAGGTAGTAAAATACATTTGTTGCTCTAACTGCCTCGGGTCCACGCTGCTTGTATCCAAAGATGAGATCTATCCACTGATGTAACTGACACGACACAAACTCTGATTCTAATGCCTGTTTGAAGACAGTTTTACAAATATCTAAGTGCACATTTCCAGTCAACAGTGTATCAAGAACAGAAAAGAGGATTTTGCTAGGTGATGAAATTGTAAATGCTAATAAAAAATTCAATCTTATGGAAAGACAAGTATCACTGAATTGAAGACCTGATCAGATGGGGAATGGCTGCAGACACAACTATATAATGGAAGCACACAGCAAGGCACTACTATCTTAATTTAGTTAAACTCTTTAGAGCTACAGAAATTAAATTTAACTGGCCACAGTATAACTTGTACCGAGCTATTGAAGTGAACATATTTTTAAGAATTAATAGCTATGGTTAATAAGAGAGTATTTGGTTTGTTTATTGAAATTATTTGGATGGTTCATAGAGTGTTTTGTTTCTTAAAAGAAAGAGCAAAAATAAGAGTATCATTAAATATATTAATCCAGAGTAAAAGATTCCATACCATTCTGTTGATCCGAACAAATTCTTCTGGAGAGGATGCCCATGGAGGAAGCACCACATCATCCACAATGCCCTCATCTTCTGTCGCTCCGAGTTTATACCGATTCCAATTGACAAACATCTCCGGTAGATAGTAAAATTCAGGAATGAGTTCCTAAAAATAAAATACAAATGTAGAATATTAGTTTTATGACGATGGATAAGAAGTAAAAAATGAGAGATCAAATATCTGAAGTCTTGAATGCCTCTTAAAAAGCATAACTGAACAAGTATTGCTTAAAGTATGCATTGCTTATTTGAATCCTTTGTTGCAGTTAACACCACCAAGGTGGCTCCGGTGGGATGTAACATTTTGTTATTAAAGAAACTAGGATAACATAAGGATTCATATTAGTTATTGCTGAT